>KN552156.1:0-15127 GCA_000797555.1 Oesophagostomum dentatum
TGGACAGCAATCAAACCGTTCGAAAGAGACAGTAGACGATCCCAACAGAAGCACACGGCGAAATAGAAAACTCGTCCGCGAGATTGAGGACGAGTCTTCTGGAGCGATTTTATTGCGGTCAGAAATGACTTCTGAGCCGAGAAATTTTAACCTCAACCATTTTTCCAATTCCTCTTTCAGAATCCGTCGAGAACTCAGAAAGCGTTCCGACCGTGGGTGCTGCCTTTAAGGGGAGAGACGATGGTGGCCGTCAGAAAAGACTCATGAGCTGTTCTTAATTGTTGCATCACTAAGATTTATGTTTTTGTCTCATTTTTTGTGCACGAGCTCAAGTGTCAGCTTTAAACTGCTGTCCTAATGCAAGGACAAGCAGGCCCGTAGTAAAGTTCACCCAGCTAAGATGATCTTAAATGAGTGCTCCACTGAGAGCCAACTACGTTAGCTGAATTAAACTAGCACTCTCCAATATAAAACAGCAAGCTCTGCTGACACACAAAACCATCGGCTGGGAAAAACGAGACGAGCCGCCGATATTCTATCAAAACTCGGCCTTAATTCTTCAAAAAAAACCAAGTTCAAGTCTTTTTATGCGAAATAGCGCACACATGAGGAGACACAGACGAATATCGACTGAGATTTCTTAAAGGTGCTTTCGGGAGCAGCTTAGAAAAGTCCCAATTCGTGCAAAATGGTGTCAGATATGTGACAGGAAGGAGTTCTGGTTAGAGCACGGATTTTTAATACTAGCGAGTGAGAACGACACGAAATTTTGTGAAAGCGCGAAAGAACAGGGAAATAATGTTTAGTATATTCTTTGAAGGCATTTCTCATCGTGCGGAGCTGAGAGAGTTAGCTTTAGCTAAGAAGAAAATGGTCCACGAAATATTGGAAGTTGTTCTCCACTGTTGATCTACTGCTCAGCCGCCACCCGCCGTTTTGATCTAGAAAAAGTTGAATGTTTCTTCGTTTCAAATCACGAATTTTTTCAAGGAAATTACTGCTGCTTTGGAGCTGGTTTTTATTTTTCTATCCTGTACAGTTAGGGAACTGCTGGGATAATTTTCTAGAATTTTTGAATAACTTCTGCAACGGGGTCGGCTGATTATCTCGGAAACTGGTAGGCTTTGCCAAAGTTCTGCCGGCGGTTTTTTCGTCGGATCTCGGCTGAATGAACTTTACCACGGGCCGCAATCGAAAATCTTTGTGATTTAAAAGCTGAAAGTGGAAAAATATACTAATATAACAATTAGCGTGTGTAACATCAATGACCAGTGCTTTGCTCCAAACCCTTTAACGAGTGCCTTATCATCCAGGTGCCCTTACAGATGCTAAACCATTAATTCTGAGCTCTACATCACATTTACTGAACAAGGCAGATTGGACAAATTGGCACTGGTATTGTCACAAAAGACTTTTAATGAAAGGCAAAATAAGAAAGCAAACAAGAAGTCGTTGTGTGACATAGGATATCGTTCGCTTAGCAACAATTATACACAAATAATACATGTCTTTCTGTTGGCACGTAGTCTTGCTGTATTTTTAGAGCTGTAGAGTTCGACAAAATGGTATAAGCAGTACTAGTATAAAAATTACTAAAATAAAATTTTTGTATTGCAGCGAAACAGGTTCGGTGACTTGGGCATGAACAACTGGGAAAGAAACGTTGAGGACAGGAAAGGAGGAGGAGAATTAGAAGTAGAATCGGCCAGTCATCTTGTATAGTCTTCGCAGCGCTTGCTTGTCGTAGAACGATACTGGATTTCCAGTTGGCGTGAATGCTGATACCTGGAAGCAAAGGGAATTCGAGGCCGTTCAACAGATCTGATCTGCTCCCGCATTAATTTACAAAATATATGTAAGACATCAGTAAAATAGAACATCCTTAACGAAGGCCAATGAAAATAAGCAAACTTACTCCCTGATCATACATGAAGTGCCTGTTGAACGCGTGATCCTGTGGTTTTCTCCATTCGTAGGCAGAATACGCGAAGCGATTGGCAAAGTCGTCGGCCTGAGCAAAATGGCGTAAAATTTTCAAAAATATTAATGTGTTTAATAATGAACAAACCTTTAATCGGGCTCCAACATAGCGATCCAGATACTTCTGCGACTCCCTAAGGTAGGGCTGGCTATTTCTCAGCTTCTGAAAAACATATTGCATGATGAAGCCAAGAATGAATAACGAAGAGGTGGAAAGAGAATTGAGCTTGACTGGAAAGTTGGACAGGGAAGTCACAAGACAGAGCGACATTTTCTCTAACATTCAGAACTGCTTAACTCTTTGCTAATAAAGTCAAATTAAATGACATCGGTGTGAGTACTAGTAAATGCTGGATTGTGGAAATGTGATGGTTGCGTTCACTTCGCTTGCTTAAAGGCCTAGTCCCACCTCATTTTAGTGTTCGAGATATTGACATAAGCTAGGAGATCTTGTCCTGCTCATATTTGGTTCAAAAATCGAATCTGGACCGTACGAATTTCGTTGCCAGGAAATGCTCGCCCTCCTTGTATCTTACGTCACCAATATCGGAGGTCAAAGATATTAAGATAGAGAGTCCCAGGTATCCCTGCCCGATTGACTGTGCGGATGTGGGCCTGTGAAGGTTTCGACCAAAAATCTTGTTCAGTAGTGGAATTACTGGAAAGTCTCCACCCATTTTGACCTATTCAATCGTCTAAAAAAATGGAGTTCTTGACATTTTTGAGCAGTCTCACCTATGCTACATTAATCGGCGCCATAGAGCGGTTCGATTTGTGCCAAAATCTCAAAAACGACTTTGAGCTGGGACTATGCCTTTAAAGATAGCACCAACGCCAAAAAATGTTTCCCCGTTTTTTAATGTAATCGAGGACTTACAACCTGGATACCTACATACATAGGACACCAGATCCCTAAAATCAATCAATCAAGTTAAAATACAACCAAATCGAATCAAAAATTGGTTGAAATATTGCATGTGGCCAGCTGATCAGTAGCGAGGATTGGACGAGGTGTCTCGTAAGCGTTGGAGGCATCTCACATCTAGTAAATGAGCTTTTCAGAGAGGATATTCTTAAAAATCTAGCACCAGTTATCCAGAGCACAGTAGAAACCTCTAGTGGAAATTTTGGTGCCACACACTCTAGCGCTTATAACCGCTCGAAAACAAATTTACAAAAACAGCAGAAGCTCATAATTTCTACAACGAGCAAACGCATAGGGGAACAGCAGATATGGGCTGCAGTAATCCTTCCCTACACAACACAGGCAACAAGCCTGATTGCCCACGTTCGAATGTCCCAAGATCTGCGAAATGCGCTAGAGAAGGACAACTCGTCCTAGTACCAGGGAGATGCAAAAAAGGAGGTTTTGCAGCTTTCATGACCTCCAAAGTATCGCAGCGTGTTCAGTGGGTCCGAATGCTGAATGCTCATTCTTATCTTACAACAAGGATATATTTTTTAACGCGTGGGTGCTGTTTTTAAGCCCTAGCCGAATTGTGAGCCCATCTCACAGAATTTCTCGACAACTCAAAATGCATTCTGGTCATGGGTGCTGCCCTTCGTGCTAAGCCTATATTAGAAGAGCAGCGGTTTTTAAGAATGCCATGGTAAGATTCTATATGTCTAGGTTAAGAAATAACTTTTATTCATAGCGTTTAACGTTACGTTGTGCGATACTGAACAGCTGGTTACAAGACGCTTACCTCATTGAAGAAGATCCTTTGCGTTTGGAAGGTGTAGTATGGTACGTGGGATGACATGGGATTTATGTAATGAACGGCAGGGCGATATGGGCGATTAATAATCTCGTGCGTGTCCTAAAAACAGCTAGCATGGTCTCTTCTTGCGAAAGAGAACTGTGGTAGTGAATACTTCTACGTAGGAAGACATAGATGTCTTCTTGTGGGCTGTCATATTCGCAGCTGCAGATGACACACCTGTTAGTCGAAAGTGCCTTCTCTACTAGAGTGAAAACTTTTTACCTAATATTTATTCTGAGGAGATATCGTATCGATGTGATAAAGGATCTGGACTCCGGCTTTGTTTGAACAGATGTATCATCCGCAGCCACGGAAAAATCGCACTTGCAGAAAAAAAAACAGTATTTTACCTTGAATCTTGCGACAGAGTAGCTGCTGTTGTACCAGTTATGTACATGAGGCTTGTATACTGGCACAGTGTGTACAATACGTTGAGCTTCCCTTAAAATGTCAAGATTTAAGAGGAATTGAGCAAAGTTTTTTCTTCACAAATCTCCTGGAAATGAATTTTTTTCAGCGAAAAACTACAACCAGTGAAGTGGGCGGGGTCAGGCACTCTCACCTGTCCAAACAGGTTAAAACAGCGAGAATCAACATATTTTTCACTTGTCTGGACACGTACTGATCCTGGTCCCGGTCCCGCCCACCTTACTAGTCTCAGTCCACGGAGAATAGAGTACGCGCGTTAAACAAGATGTCGAAATAAACGATGTGAAATTTATTTATTTATTTATTGCGCTCAAAGTGAAATGATAAGCACGAGCATTAAGGCATCAAAATTAAACAGTAACTGAAACGAACATTTTTCAAAGAATTTATTTCATATCTGTGACTATTTTTCCCTGAAAAAGAACCCCAAGTGTTGTCTGTGTCCGTCACACTGCCAGTGTGATCACAAATTTCCACGTGGGACCCAACCACCAGCCATTGACCTACCTGCAGTATACTGGCAGGGCATGCGATGGGGACAGAGATGACACAGACGGGGATCTCTTGATTGGATAGTCGTGGACAGCATCCTAAAAATGAAATGCTATTATCTTTATTCAGAAGAAATGAGCAAATTAAAATGTAAGAATAAATCTGAGATTTTTTTTGGCTGATTACCTTAATGTAGGTCAAATTCGTGAAGCTGGCGCTGCGGGCCAGCTGCTTGGGCTTTATCCAAATGTCGGTGATGTAGTTGTCGTACATGTTCTGGGCTCTGGCTCTTTCCACATAGTTTCTGGAAATTTATGATCGAAGCTTTAAAAAAGGGGTTTTCGGAACTTGAAAACTTCATGATTTCAAGCTTTTGGTGGAATTACAGCCCTCTTCTTCACTCTAGCAGGTTTCAAGAATTTTCAAGGAATTCCTGTCATAGTTGTCTTAAAAAATGAGTCACCTCTGTGACGTAAGCATTACAACAACTAGCTGCGAGACACAAAGCAGCCGCCTCTTCGATTTTCACTCATAGCAGCGGAAGTGTCAACCTAGCAGATATTTACCTGGGATGACTTTCTGAGCTGTTTTTTCTGTCATCTCGGAGAGTCACGGAAAGAGATATCGAAAAATGAGAATCGATTTTATCGTGCTTTTAAAGAGTCTGGCTTTTTAAGGGATCTATCCGAGTACTTTTCGGGTTCTCACTCTTTTTTATATCTGAAAGAAAAAGTCATGGATTCTCAAGCAGGAATATAAAAGTGGCATTCAGCATTTCACTAGGGTGAAATGCGAGCTTAAATTCACAGCCAAGAGTCAGAGAAATTTGAAATTTCTAGCTACAGTTCCTTCTGAAAGATCTGAGTTAATGTTCGTGGTGAGAGGTCCATTGCTCTTCAGAATGTAGAAAGAAGATGTGCGGATTTCCGCACTCTTTCACGAATAGTCTCGACCCTTCTTTAAAGAAATTTTCAGCTATTTGAGAAGATGAGTCTCTCCAGCAGGTTTTACTAGGAAACATAGAATTTCCCACAATTGATGTTTAAAGAATGACGTTTTAGTTAGCTCAAAGCCATGCTTTGCATTATTCTTTAAAATCTAAAAGACCCATCAAAGAATCTGACATTTGGTTAGAGAGCTGATCGGCCGTAAGTGCAACAAGAGTGCAGCGAGGGAGGCAATGAGGGGCGGCGAATCTAGAAGTTCTTCGAAAAGAGGTGCAGAGTAAATATTTTATTACTACAAGAAAATATGCGGAACTTCCTTGGACTAACATAGATGAGTCATCGTAAAAGGGGGTAGTGGTACGCCAAAGTATCGATTTAGTGGAAATTTCTGCAAAGATCAAATTTTCAAGCGAAAACTTTGCGCCTAGCCAAGTAAACGCTTGAATAAGGTTTTTCTATAGTAAGAAGCTGCTGATTAAAGGTACATGTAGTGCCAACCGAAAATCGTCTGGGAGACTTTGGCCTTTGATGAACAGCATGGTAACGCTGACGCCAGCGGTGTAAGTAAAACAACTTAAAAATACTGAAAAATCCCTTTTCTGAAGCTTGAACAGGCAAAGTAAGCGGAAATTTTCCACAGTTTTCCGCTTTTGGACGACATGATTGCTCAGGTGTGGCACATGTTATCGAAAATTCTGCGAAGTTTGACATTTTGGTGCACTAAGCTACTAAAGCTATCTTCTATCTGCAAGTATTTCCTCTTCTGCTAGAAATTCCTGCACTGAAGTAGCGCTCCTAGAGTTCTCGACGGATTCTGAAAGACGAACTCAAAAAAGGGTTGGGGTTCAAATTTCTCGGCTCAGAACTCATTCAAATTTCTCGGCTCAGAACTCATTCCTGGCCGAGAAATTCGCCCCAGAAGACTCGTCCGCGGTTTCATGCACGAGTTTTCCATTTCGTCGCGCTCTTTCTATTAGAGTCATCCACCGCCTCAATTGCGAGGACATAGAAAGCTTGTACAATTCTACTCATACCAAATGGTTGTAGCCCTCTAAGTAGTGTGGAGAATAAAGTGACAGGACAACTCTTCCCCGCATCCTTCGTAAATAGTCCACCGAGTATCCGACGTTTCGGCCGTTTTCTCCTTTTAGCGTTTCTTGTACCCTAGCCTCACGGTTTGTTCAAAGCCATAGTTAGAAAGCATAAAAGTTAAAACTCACCTAGGAAATGCCGATAAGGTGCTTGTAGCGCTTGCCCAAGTTACCGGACGAGTTGTCGACGGACTCACTCTCGTAGCTTGGGCACCCACGACATTTTCGGTATTTTCTTAGTAAGTTTTAACTTTTGCGTTTTCTTACTCTGGCTTTGGGGAAATTATATGACTAGGATATAGAAAATGCAAAGATCTCAAAATCGATTTCTTTCGTGGGTGTTACCTTGAAGAAATTTGAGTGCATTGTTCTCGATAGCTTTAGGACCTGGCAAGTACCTATATGTTTTGGACTCATCTGGTCTTAATTGTCTAGGGTGTGCCCTTATCCTAAAGTTGGTGTGGGACCGTGCCTTTAACTCTTTGAAATGTACTGGTCACCCAACGTCTGCTTTTTCTAAGTATAGGGAATTCACCAGACGAGTGAGCATGTGCCAGCGCCGTGATGAACAGTGATGAGCCGTGATCTTGATCGATACAGCTGGACTGTGGGTCGTGTGCATGCTCTGTTGCCGTGATAAAAGTTACGTAGGCACGCACTTGTCAGGTAAGTCCCCTACAAAGACTTTTGAAAGGAAAACCGTATTGAAACACTTTTCCAGTCTTTTTACATGGCTCCTACTTGGAGACGAAACGATAAAACTTTGTAGTAATGAAATGACTTGAAAGAAATGACTTCAAGATGAATTGTGAACTATACAATACCATGTAATATTGGAAACACCGAAAAAACGCACAAAAAAATGCGGACGGTAGGCGCTAGGAATTTTTTCCGATTTTAATAATTGAGGTGACCATATTGCTGGGCACTTTTTGGACGTGGAGTTCTTAGGATGACAGCATACATTATGTACGACTTACGTTCTCGGATATTCCTGCCACCATTTGGTCTCATGGTCGACGTCGTCCTTGGCGAAGCGGGCTGCCGACATCGGTGACATTTTGAGCCCTGTGTATAAAAACTACTTCGGAAAAAAGGCATCTTTTTGTGTTCTGCGTGTTCCGACGATGCTGGGGAAGGATGTATGAAAAATTATCGAAAAAGTAAGGGTGAACGAATAAATATTCCACCTTAACAAAATGTTTGCTGCAGCAAAAGATGTCATTATATCAAATTTCAAGATATAAACTGGATGGCAAGATTTAAAGAAATAGGCATATGGAAATTTTTCACAAAAAAAGTTGGACAGTTTCCATGAAAGAAATACAGGATAGCTTTAGAAAGGCGTGAAAATCGAGCTACAGCTTCAGTATAAGGGAAAAAATCAGTCTTGAAGCAGCGAATTTTTGACAGGCTAGGAAAATTTCAACAGTTTTACCTTATAAGTGCTTATTTTTATGTTTAAAAAAACGCTACCTTTAGCCGCACTACTTGATCATTCACAACTAAAACACAGAGAAGACAGCTCGCTCGGGCCTGATCAGCTAGCTCTAGAAAATTTCAGCTGCTACGGAACTCGTAAATCCGACTTCAAGCCGGCTGTGCCAACGGAAGAAATCTGAGCTACAATCTGTGTAGCTGCGGTTCTTGATCTCAAAATTTGAAAATACGGAACAATATTTCAGTTTTTCCTAGGCAAGAGTATCTATATGAGTTATAGCACGATAGAACTTTGGCTGAATTTCAAAAAAAATTGTATAAAGTGTAAGGTGAAATTAGGTGATCTCTCACTCCTCAATAGCTTTTTTGTGTCAATGTGAAACTGGTTGGACATCTACAGATGCGAAGGATTTAAAAAAAAAAACTTAAATTTTCGCAGATTTACTAGCAACAGTGTATTTTTAGATAGGTAGGCATAATAATACCTAAGGTACTGATTTTTTTCAAAAAAACTTCAAAAATTATGAACCAACGCTTATGAAAAACATCTTGGCGAAGTTTAGGAAGCTTATGCAGAAAATGAGACTTACGAAATCAATAAAATGAGGAGAGCGGTTAAAAAAGGGCACTGCTTCTTTATTCACAGGCAAAGCACATAAAAAGATCAAGACTTGGAAAAAATGCATAAAGTTCTGCTTGCACTTATAATAGAGGTTGCAGTTGAAGTCAGCCGGGCATGCGTGAAGCTGAATCAAGAAAAATCCCGGAAAAATCATTGCGGTCATGATTTGCCAGCTAGTTTTAGATACGCGTGGGACGGATGAGCTTACACAATGGACGGCT
This sequence comes from Oesophagostomum dentatum, assembly GCA_000797555.1. Taxonomy (NCBI): domain Eukaryota; kingdom Metazoa; phylum Nematoda; class Chromadorea; order Rhabditida; family Strongylidae; genus Oesophagostomum; species Oesophagostomum dentatum. Next base: position 8,986 of record KN552156.1, read on the forward strand.
GCTGAGAGATACGTGTTGTGTGTGTGAGGAGGCAGTGAGCATAGCCGGGAGAGCCCGGACACTGGAAAAACCGCTAGGTGCTAGGATTTGACGAAGAGTTCAAAGGATTTCAAGGAATCACCTCCTATACGTCCTGACGTCATCGAGGGCGAAGTTCATTTACGATTTTTCTTTCGAGAAAAAAAATAGGGTGGATTAATAGTAGAACTTAAAAATATTTAAACATCCAATTTTTACACCGTTGTAACACAGCTAACGTCTTGTTCTAGCTTTCGCTAATAAGCCAGAAATCTGCAGGATCTCAAGGATCATTCAGCAGGCTTTAGCACTTCCGTTTAAACAACCATCAAGTTCCTTTTCTTGATAAGATGACAGGGCTGTTGTGTAAGTTCTTTGGACTTTAAGCTTGATCGAAAAACAATGGATGAACCCTATACAGGTCTATTATAGCCAGCAACTGATCGTCTGCGAAGAAAAATTTTGATAAATTTCCTTGATACTGATAATCCTAGAAATTTGTCAGGATTGTGCCTGCTCGAGAAACGCACAGGGCAGAAGTCAAGGAGCTGTAGAGCAGTATGCGTCTGGATTATAGCGCCTTCTCTATAGTACGCAGAAGTTTTTGGATTTTGATAATTTATTTTTGTATTTCAACGAGGAGAGAAGATAATGAACCACCTCAACTCCATTGTGATGTCGGCAAACCATATAGGCAGTATTAATGGGCTAAAGATGGGGCACTCTGTTAAGCTCCTCTAGGAAAAATTCGAAAAGACTCAAAAAAAAACTTATGTGAGAAGATAATACAATAGGTTTGATATAATCATGCTCAGACATTTATTTCATCGAGCCGGGAAAACCATTATGTGAGAGAATTGCAGAACATAGAGCGTTGACTCACCTACCCTCAAATCCTCAAAAGCCTTTCTCGCGCCACAGAATCCTTAAAGACAGTGTACCACCAAAATATGGATGGTGGGTTCTTCTAGTAGGACTACTAGGGAGATTCTGCTCTGTAACCTTGCCGTAGTGGCAACCTCCAAAACCTACTCATTTAGGAGAAACAGCCTTATCAAAAATGAAATCCCCGCTGATAAAAGCTACGATGCGCCAAAGTACGGAGCCAAGAAACGGCCTAAGAACCAAAGTTTGATTACTCCTCTTGCGCGAATATGTCTTTGAACATAAGCAGACGACATCGCTCAAGCTGGGGTGCGAGACTATCCACCCTGGAGAAGGCGTGGTAGGGCCGCCATTTCCCACTAAATCGTCCAAATTTCCACTCAGAATCAACACAAATTCAAACACAAATGTGGACGAGTTAATCCTCGCATTTGAACGCGCCAATAGCAGAACCCACTGCCAGGGTGGATAGTCTCGCAGCCCTCAAGCTGCAGTCCCACTACCTTCGTTCAGAGCCATGCTTCGAGTTTTGTTGCTTGTTGCATTGTAGTTTTTGTTAACACAGATTTCATTTTTGATAAGAGTTTTCCTCCAAAACGGATATGTTTTGGGCGTTGCTATTATGGTAGGGTTATAGAGCAGGTCCCCCCCCCCTAACAGTTCTACTAGAAATACTCACCAACGAAGTTTTGATGGTACACTGCCTTTCATCATACCAATGAAGATCCACCAACTCTCCAGATCTGTTAGCACTATGTCAAAATCTAAAGGATCGCGCTGAAAGACGAATAGGGAAGTAGTCCTTATCAGATGGAAAGCCGGCAATAAACAATATGAAGCGTAGAAATCTGACCAATGAGAACGAGATTTCGGCTCGTAAAGCGTTAGAGGATTTGTGCCAGAAAATACAGAAATTTTCTGGATTTCAGCCAGAAATCACAAATGAGCAATGCAATCAGAAATCCAGAAATGAACAACAGAAATAAGTGTATATCCATAACTAGTGAATTTATGCCATTCTTATCGCCTTGCGATCTTAGGAGTTAGAGTAAATAGGACGTCATATCACCCACTTGTCCGAAAGGATAGTTCAAGCTGATGCGTCTCTAATCTGCAAATTCGGTGGAGTAACGATGCGTTTATTCTGATAGTTTTCTCGGTGGTGCTAGGACGAAACTCGAGAACTGGTGTGGTAAGACGAGACTTTGGCGGGCTAGAACGCAGACGAAAACTGCGTACTCTTTTCAGGCTTCTGAAGACGAGGTATCGTCGAAACGTCGAGCCGTAGAAGTCAGAAATAAATGTTCCATCTAAGAATTTACCCAGACAAAATAAAAATTTAAAAGAATAGTAAAGAAGAGATGAAGAAGAGCATGGGATTGACAAGTATATCAAGACAATAACCTCAAGCCAACAAAAAAAAACCAGTCAGGTAACTCTATTGCATTTCGTCCCTCAACACTCGTGGACTCGATGTAACGCCCTTTTCTCGCAGGTCTATTAAGCACATGTAGTTTTAGTCTCTATTCTGTGATGAAATCAAAAAAAAAATTCTTCTAAAGCCTAATGAAAAGGTTATGGACTAAAGATGTTGCAGACTTTAGTCATATCTATTGTTACCCACCTAATCGCATCCATGAAGCTCAAGGACAGCAGCATCTTACAATATACTTCATAGTTACTTGCTCTTGAAGCACCTTTTGTCGTCATTTCTGATGCATCTGTCCACTTGACCCTCCTTCTGAGATTTTCTTTATTTTTCTCGAAAAATTGCGGGAAAACAAGCACTATTCTAGACCAGTAACGACACAAGTTCTTCGGAGTTTCATTCAATGGTAGCAAAACATTTCAGCTCATATTTATAAGTATCATAAGATGTATGAAGGTGGCCAGAATAATGCAGACGCAGAGAACATTATGCACGGATACCAGGCACCACCATCTGGACGGCGTAGCCTTGCTAAACATATGCAACTGATTATACTGCACAGAAAATGTACTCATGCAGAAAATACCGACTTTTCTTTGCCGTTCAAGTAAAATCGACGTGCAGCGGCAAGTTTTCTCGTGAATGGATCGTCGGGGAAGATGAGCACGTATAACACGGAGCTGACCACGTGGACAAGGCATGTTAGGATGTATATGGCTAAAATGGGTTGTATATATGGAATCGAAGGATATGGGGGTAGAAAACTTGAAAGTTTCATTTACTACCGCTTATCTATCCCTCTGGCTTATTGTTTCGTCCATTATTTCAGCCATGCGAGAAAAGTATGAAATAAAAGCAAAAGATCCGCAGGGATTGCTACTATCTCGGACATTCTAACATTTTCATGGAAGGATTGAATATCAAATAAATCCGAAGCGTTTTCGAAGGAAAAAGCAAACATCGAAAAATTTCAGTCGAGCAAATTTAATAAATAAATGTCGACCAAACTCGGAAATTTTTCTCCCAAAGAGCAAATATTCGGACCACAAGTTTTTCAAATATTTATTTAAATTCCAGCAAAAATTCTTTTTAATTTCCCACTCATGCGTCATATTTTGCACAGCTGAATTTAAAAAAAAAAACTAAGAAATTAAAAATTCGAAAAATGAGGTGCTTTAATACGCGGTTTTTGCAATACTTGGAACCAGAATATTTTCGAAAACGGGATTTCGTAAGTATATGAAGACTTGAAAAGCCCGAAAATAGCGTTTTCCAATTAGTTACGAAGTCTCTAACATACCCAAAATGCGTTTCTTTAAAGTTTGAAAATTGTATATAATCGAAAACTGAGCTTTCCAAAGAAATCGAGTATCGAACCTTATTCGGTAACTAGAACCGTATAATGAATGAATTTTCTTATGGCTGGAAGTAGAATATTTTTGGAATTTTCATTTTGTCTGCAAATTCAAATCTCTGAAAATAACTCGTACCATTTCCTTCTCTTGTACAAAATCTGGCATCTTAAATTGAAGGTCCTCAATTGAAGGAAACACTACATAGTTGAAGAGCATCAGTCATTTCACTTTCTTCTGTTACTCTTAAGATTTCCAGCGTAACAAAATCGGAATTCAGCGCTTAAAGGCAGCATCCACGAAAACAAACTGCTATGCAGCTTTTGCCAATTTAGGAAAGGACTTCGGTCCAACTAGCCACAGTTACAGTAGAAATGCATGAAACGTGTTCCTCGCTGAGAAAATGGTCCTCGTCGGAGTGGACAAAGTCGGCAAATGGAGCCAGCGAGGGCGAGAACGGCACCTACACATACAAGCTAAGAACGAGTTAACCGTGGCCAAAAGGCATGGATTGTTGTTAGTTGCTGTTTGCTTCTCTGCTACGATGTTAAGCAACATGGAAATCTCGCCTCAGCCTTGACGTCACTGAAGGAAGCAACTAAATGAATAACTCGTCCGCGAATCGTGGACGAGTATTCGCCAGCAAATTTCTCCGCCAAAAGTGATTTCTCAGCCGAGATTTTTGGATCACAGCCCACTTTTGAGTTCTTCTTTCAGAACTCAACAAAAACTTAGAAAGCGTTCTTAGCGTGGATGCTGCCTTTAACAAGGGAAATGCACCAAGCTGGACGAACAAACTGGACTACCACTTTCTGTAGATATTAGCTGAACCAGAAAAAAAAAACAAAAGTGGGAATGTGTAAGTTTTTGTTTACTCGACGTTATGACGTCACAGTAAAAATAGAGTATTTTTCATACATGCTTAGATACACTGGGTCAATAGCACAGTGATGCAGAAGAATCCGAGCTGAAGTCTGCTTTCTTATGTAAAGAATACTCCATTTTCGGCAGTTTGGAAGTAAAGCCAAGAAACTTTTGTGACGTCGTGGCTAACGATGAAACACAATTTAACACTTTCGCCGATTGGAGTTTTCCTAGGAGGGTTGTCCACTATGGGAGGATGCCTGTCTCATCCTTTATCGTTCAGCAAAGTTGGGACATTTCCACGCTAAGAACACCTTGTTGAAAAGAGAAATTGAGTTTGCTTAGGAAATGCCTTTACTGCGTCCATATTTGTTTTGCTCGTACTTTTCCACTTTTGAAGATGTATTTCGCCCCGTTTTCATCATAATGTCAGCAATTGCATAGGGGTAAAGAAAAGACGCAATGGTCTGGACTTCTCCATCCATAACTCACTCATATTCGGTACACTAGCGGTTCGTGGTAGCGAATTAGCGGCCAAACCCATAAGAAACACCAGAGCCATTATACCAGTTAAGCCGATGGTCAGCTGAAATTCTTTTGTTTGCATTTTTGCCGCTCAACACTGGTATAGTTAAGCAACTCTCACCTTACCCATGAGCTCTGCTGGATTAGCTATAAACAGTCCGATAATTATTATAACAGTGCATAGAAAACAAGGAATCAGAATGATCGTTACGTAATAGGCTGTCGTTCGTTTGATTACTATACTGTACTGGCCCTGATACATAGTTCAAACATCGAAAACTGGCCTGAGATGTAATTTTAGAAATATTACCACTTGCATCTCGTTTTCTCTGTCACCTTCGTAGACGAGAAGGTCCTGCACGGAAACGTTTACTACGTTCCATTCGCCGTTTCCCTAAAGAAGTTAAAATTTTAAGGAATACTGATAGTTCTAAGCAGCGCTCTATTTATTATAGTTTAACTTTTTCACTATTTAAAGCCTGATTTTTTGTGAAGCCCTGCCGAAAGTTCCTGTCGTCATGACGCAGTATGTGCTCATATTTTTGATCGCAGCTTTAAAAAGATGGATTTTGAGTGTTTGAAGCTGCAAAAGTGTCACAGCCCAACACCTTTTCACATGATCAGGTGCAATTTCCTGAGTAAATACATCTTAGACCAACCCAAGAGCTAACATCCATGTTAGCGACAATGCGGTTTTCGGCGAAGATATCATCCGGGCCAACGCTGTTGCTGTAAATCCAAAATGTACATGTCTGCGTGTCAAACGGGAATTTTTCCAGCTGGAATTTTTAAAAAATCAATAACGTGGGAGGTAATCTTCGCGAAGATATAGGAACCTTGAGAGAGCACGGTTGCCGCACAACAAAATTATAGAATGAGGATACCAAGCCGAAGTAAGTAATCTGGAAGCTATACTCTCTTGATAAGTCCTTATAGCTGGAATTTGAAAAGCACAAAAATAACGAAGCTTACGTAGGAATACTGAGTTTCTTCTGGCAGGCTTTCCTCAGTTTTTTCGCTGGAACATAGTCTGCTTTAGGTAAATCACGAGTCTCCTCAAAACGAAGAT
>KN552166.1:24262-34737 GCA_000797555.1 Oesophagostomum dentatum
GAAGGAAACGAGTGCTAACCTTCCGCGCGCACTGAAACTACGCGGTACAACCATGGAAAATTCCGAATTTTAGATTGGCATAACATTTGCCCTTGCAGCGCGTAAACGCCCGTGGAGCACACAACTTTTCAGAAATGGAAAAATTAGGGTTCCCCAAAATGGAAATAAATTCACGAATTTTATATACCTTTCCAAAGAAGAAGATTTGCTCTATAGAATCTTCTAAAAGAATTGCCAAAAGACTCAAATCTGAGGAACTGTACGACGACAAACATTCATAATTTTCGATTTTCATCAAAAGCATGGTTAAAAGAACGGCGATTATTTGCTTCGCACTGTAAGCTTTCAGGAAACACTGTAAACGAACAGAAACTAGAGGATTAGTACTATTTTACCGCTAAAAAAAGATTTTGTAGTTCTTACTCTCTAAGGGAAATAATTTGGTGCGACAGAGATGCGAACGAAGCCAGGAGTCGCATCAAAACTGACCTCTGGTCGCATCAGCTTAATTTGTAGTAAACGGAGATCGACTTCGTGCTATTCCAAGCAGAGGTAAAGGAAGTCTTCTAGTTTGCCTTACTATATAAAGTTTCCTGAAACCTCACGGCTGAGAAGGCTTGCTCTTGATTTTCTTACCCCTACTTTTTCTAAAATCCAGAAAACAGCGATTTTGACCGTAGTGTTCTTGGTATTTAGAATGTTTTAAAGCTTTGCTTAGTCTAAACGATAGTGCAGATCTTCTTTTTTCATATGTAGAATGGAATCTCCATTATAAATCGAGAAAAACATGTTATTACGTTAATAATTTTTCATCCACATAAGATTTGCAATGATTCAGCGCAACATACGAAAGCAAATTAGGTCACTAGTCAAAAAAAACTGAATCGGTCTTCATGTTAGCCACATGGAATTGCGTATTCGCATAAGATTTTGATATAACATAATAAAAGTTAATTTTGAAATATTATAAATTGGCATCGCATAATAAATTTCGGCATTCATGAGAAAAAGCTAAAAAATTTTAGGAAATTATTGAGAAAATGTTCCTCCACTTTGTCCGACATCGCACTGGTCGTCGCACACGGCCGCGATGTCTGCAGCGGCCGCACTGCCTCAGTTGCAAAACTGCCTAAATTTCAGTTTTAGCGGGGATCGTATTTCATACTATTTTAATGGATGTATGGATGTATAATGGTATATCATCCCCTTGTATGTCACCAAACAAAGCTTTGACGAAAAGGGTTCATCTTTGCTGATTGTGAGCTTTTCAAAAAATGAAATGAAGTGAACGCAAAGCCGCAACGCATGATACCTGCAGGGTGCGGAAAAATTATGGTAACCAGCTGAGAGAGAGCTATTTCTTGTTTTCTACAATTTTCTTTTTCGCATTTCTTGTTTCAGTTTGTTAATTAATAGTGGTTACTAATAGATTACACGAGAATATCAGTTTTTAAATCGTATCGTATCTATCTATCGATGGAAATGCAATGGAGCGACGTGGCCGTCGCTCCATTGCATTTCCATCACTCATTTTCCTCACGAAAGTGTCTAAGCGATATACATTTCCACGTCAAAGCCCATTCACAAAAATCCTCCTGCCCCCGTCAAAAATTCTTTGAACCTGGAAGCCATGGTGACCGATCTGGACGAGGCAGGCCTGTTTCCGGAGCATCAGCCCGCAAATAACGCCGTGCAGACGCTGCCCATGTGGAATTTAATCGGCGCAACCACTCCGTATGGATCATTTTGGGGTCGTAGATATGCGCCGAACTTCGTCGTAACATTATTTGCTTGAAGAAGACACCACAGCAGACTTCTGATGAACTTGATAACAATCCGGTCGACACTGGTGATGCAACTCCCAAGTGACTCCACACCTGTATTAAAGTCGATGGTGGTCTCTTCGAAGCTTAGTGTTTTTTATTGTTCAGTTCCTTTCAAAGTTAAAAATAAACCGGTACTTTTTGTTTCATGCTCACAGCTTTAATTATGTTGCCGGGCAGCTTTTATTTCGTTACTGTGGTTTTGCCGCACCCTTTGCGGTAGAGGTTTGACGTATGTTTCATTTCGAATTTGCAGTTGACAGAGGACTGATACCTAATTGATGTAGAAGATCGAGATAACTAGTTTTAAACAATCTTTCAAGTCTGCGAAATGCTCCCACAGAACAGTTACGAATAATCATATATTGCTTTAAAAATACAGTTCACGTGAGGAGATTGTGCTTTGACCCATAGATTTCTGGCACATTGATGAAGCTCAAAGTCTGGAAGATTGTCAGCGCATATCTGCCAACTTTTCCGCCGTCTTTTTCAGGGTGTGTTTCAAATCGCAGATACTAGAGATATCTTAGCTGCGCTTTGTAATTTCAGTATTCAGGTATCTGTACCAGGTGTTTTACCGAGTGCTGGACCGTCATCCATTGTATTCTCACGCTGTTGCGTGAACGTGTCTTCTTAATCTGTGCTCAAGATTTTCTTTTTCACGTGCCTCGTAGATAATTTAAGTGCAAGTGTTGCAGTCATGTAAGCAAAGCGTTGAGCTGGTAGTTTGCAAAACCGCGAAGATAATAAATGCCTTTCGACTGAGCTTCATTCTCTCATGATCTAAAGCATGAAAAGTCCCTATTAGAATCATTTTTGTGTGAAAATGTTTTGCTGTGTTTCAAAGCATGCAGAACTTGTATACAAATGCGACAAATCTTTTGTCGTTTATATGCTCTTGTGTTAACTCACAATACCGTTATGCTTCTCACGCACAGCACCAGGCTATAATTTCGGATTTATTACTCTGTAACAGTCAGATCGATATCAATACTTTCGAAATTGTTCCTCAAGAACTTATTAGGAATGACATCGCCTCGTATAAATATACAGAAAAGTTTAAAAGTTTTATTTAAGTATAGTCTTCACTGCCGCTTTCTTCACACTGAAAAGTAAACGATTAAGTTTTTCTATAAATAATTTTTAAAAAACCCCTTCAAAGGAACCCACAATGGCGGTAAAACACAGTAGCGCGACTCCTATAGGTAATGCGTGTGTAGGTTATCACCGGAACGAGGCTAGTTCGTGCAGTAAAAAAGTTTTTTGCAGTATCAGATAAATGCGTGCATCGCCTTAGCCATCATTACAGAGAATGAGGATTGCACCAATAAAGGCAAGAGCACTTACCTGTAGCCAGTGAGGGTTGGATCCGAATTGGTTTTGATTTCTACTCCCGCATAAGGGCAGCCGTCCACTCCGTAAGCAAAATACTCCGCTTGGAAGTATATTTGTACTCTGGTGTAAGGTGGTGACTGAAAAATTTCAATGAGATATCACTTTTCGCAATAGCACATCAAGGTTCTACTGCCGAATAAGGTGGTAACTGCAAACGAAACTATTCCAAACCCTTATCCAGTAGGTGCACTTTTTGTAATAGTCGACGTAATCTTCCGCATTGGTATTTGAGAACACCAGTTCAATATACCGCCAGTCACTACTTGTTCCCAGCTCTCTCCCGCAGTCGTCTTTAGGCTAAACTTTGAAAGCTTCCAAAGACTGAGTTAATTCTCAAAAAAAGGAGGCAGATCTTACTCTCTGCGAACAGTCGTCGCCTCCGTAACCACCAGGGCAGATACATCTGGAGCAGTTTCGCGGGTGCGGAAAACCACCATACATGCATGATATTGTGCCTCTGGTCTTCGCACACTTTTCTGCAGAGTGATGGAATTAGTTCATCGTTAATTTGCCTTTTAAAGAAGTGACTATTTTGCTAAAGTACATAAAGCTGAGACTTCTCGCGTTCGTCAATTTCGACCTACAGCAAATGCCAGGTGTATCCGAAGAAAGCATCTATGCAAAGCAGTGCACTTGAAAAGAAGATGCCAATTTTCGTAAAGTTTACGAGAAAACTTCTGATAATTGTGGAATTCGTCCGTCTACGATAACGCGAGCGTCTAAGCATCCCGTCAAACTCTTGACACTGACTTACGTCCTCACCTAAGCTCAGATTTCTTTTTTTCATTCGTTGGAGTCACCAGATTCTGAGTTCCCTGTGCAGCTACTCAGGAGGCATTGAGGTCGCCAATAAAGTGCACGATCAAGCGTCTAAGTATCGTTCGATGTCACAGTAAGAAAGCTGTTATTAGCTAGCACACGATATGATCACGATGATCACGTAACCAAAGTAGCGGCGGCGAGGACTAAGCGAATCCAACAAGCTACGTTGAGTCCGCTGTGGGTCTGTACTGAACAAGTCTCTGGATCAGCAAAGCATCCCTAGAAGAACGCAAGAAATATCCGATTGCTTTTTCTTCTTTTCCCGGCAGCTGTGCAATGTGTTGTGGCAAAGCACTCTTCCTGCACATATAAAAGATTCCATCGCGGGCGTTTGCTGATGTGCTGAAGTAGTCATTCCAGCCGCATAGTCGCGCTTACGTCCTTGCAAGTTCGGCAACGGGAAAAAAACTTGCTTATATTTTCCCGGATTTGCCGCTATGCTTCTCGGGCACAATAATTCGACACACCCTATTGTCTACACAGTGGAGTGATATTCATTTGCGAAGCGTGCACCAAACACCTATTGGAGCTTCATGCAGACTTACGTGCGCTTTTTAGGACGATGTATTTCCGTTGCATTTTTTCGTCTCACCCTGCTTCTTTGTTCGGTAAAGGTTCTTCGTACAGCATTCCATTGTTCACGCATGAATTTACATTTTTGTGAGCCGAACTTCCTTCGATTCGCGTGAAAAGGCAACTCCGCTAAGAATAGACTACGGATCCATGCTAATGCATTTTTATTAACTGAATGCTAGCGTAGCTAAAAAATGCAGTTTAGTAAAAGTTTGCAAAAATCTGTAAAGTCGCAGTTTGCAGTAGTGAATCCATATTGTTTAAAGTTAAAGTTTGCTCCATAAAAATTGCTGTGTTTAGGCTCTCGCGACAAAATTCGCACGTGCAGAACCAGAAAACATTCCAATAATGTTTATGAAACTGTGGGATTTCCTGAAGCGGAAGATTTAAACAGAAACGAGAAACAATTTCCCCCTGAAAGCCTCCCTGAGCTTCAATGGAGTTCCAGTAGACGCTAGCTGCAAAATGTCTACTGCGAATCAAAGACACTCGCGTTCTGCATTGTAACGAGCTGTGTCGAATTGTCATGCATTTGAATCATAGCAGCAAATCCAAGAACGTACTGACCGAGATAATGACTTTTTGAAGAGCTTATGGACTTCCGTGCACAAATATCAAAAAATTCTCACCGACTTATCGAAATATTTGGCATAGTGAGCAGTAAATCAAAAGTGCTCTACCGTATATTGCTTATACACTAAACTTGTTGGGGAATCCTCTTTTACTGGTGTCTATAACAGAGGATGATTTCTACAGTAAAAGAAAACTGGTGGCAGTTTCGAAAGAGCAGAAACAGCTTCAAAAAAATCACAAAACTCATAGGGTCTGGACTCATAGAGCTGTGAGATGACCTCTGGAGCAATTTCACATGCAAAATACGAATAAAATATTTATAAGCAGCAAGGAAGTCCGAGTCGAATCAAGCTTAAGGGTGTCCTATATATGAAACGCACAGTACCATGTAGGATTTTCAAAATTGCAATTTATTTGCTTTCAATATAGTGTACCTTAAGAGTAGTCGAAAACAGATCAGGATTTTCCAATCGATTCAAAGTTTGCCACTGAAGCCGAGCAGAGCATTCCCGGTCTGCTCGATATGAACCGATTATTTACCTTTTACATAATTTCTCTTCGAGCTGTCCTTAGTAGAAATATTTATCAGATGGTATTTCCTGTCAGCGGTGTAAACCTTCCGCAACGAGTAATTTACACAACACCTTCGGCGTATCTGAAAAAATTTTCTCAGCTAGCCTTAGTTTTGTATCATCAGATGATTAGCTCTTGATTATGGGGCGGAACTAAGCGGTACGCCGGTGTAAAATCTTCTTCGGGTTCGGTTAACGAGAGCTTAAGCGTGACTGTCCATCTATTGTGTATCGCTATGGTACTGCTAAGTTAATCGCGAAGACGCTCTATTCTTTGAAAGCAGTTGAATCGACTATAGCATGTCTGCGCTGGAGGTAGTCATGAACAATCCTGTGGTACAGATATGGCTTCTAATCTAACATAGTAAATCTGCTTCTGTAGCCTGCACAAGATTTTTGAAAACTTTATATAGGCTGACGTTAGCGTTTCGGCGTATCACCTTCTTCAGAGCTGCGGCTCGAACTCTGTGAAGGTGCGGCTGGCAGCAAGTTCGCCGTGCCGCAACCATCGCGCTTATTCATTGGACCGAATCGAATAATTTGTTTCATATTCGAATAAATCATTTGAAGTCGAATGATTCGAAATTCGACTTCTTCGAAATTGTGGATTTTCGAAGTGATACATTTCCGAATTATTCGAAAATTCGATTCGAAGTCCGTCGAATATTCGAGTAATCGACGTTGCAAGCGGATAAGTCGGTTTTAAAGGAAGTTGCTGCAGCTGCAAGAAGAATCACTTTTCAATAAAATTTGAGAAAGTGTGTGCACAACATTCCTACGTAAGGGTGAAGTACATTCCTTTTTTTACCTTTTTCATTGGTGCTATTGATGCGATCTTATTCGAATGAATCATACGAATGATTATTCGACATTCGACTTTTTTGAAAATGCTTATTTTCGAATTATTCGAAAATTCGAATTATCCGAAAAACCTAATTTTCGAATAATTCGATTATTGAAATTATTTGGGATTTTTCAAAACTGTCAGTGAATAATCGCGCTATGGTACATCGTTTAAGAACCATCAAAACTTTAACCTAAATCGAAAAAAACCATGAATATAGCAGTGATGTAAAAACTAATCTATATTTTAACAGTATGTTGCTAAGCGATGACCACTGGGCGGCTACGCGGCGAGCTTGCTGCCAGCCGCACTAGCTGTCAGCAACGATCTCGGGTGCCTCCTGACCGTATCCCCTCGTGCGATAGTAAGGCATTCATCTTTTTGATTTATTTTTGGGTTTCGAACGCGAATCCAAAACGCTTCTAATGTTTTGCGGGCTGCTGTTTTTGTCTCGTTTGCCAGGATTTTAACTTTTACTTCAAAATCTGCTCCAGCATGGCGTTGCACTCTGTGAGTACCTAAAGGCGTGGATGAGCGCGATTTTTCTTTTTTCGTCAAATACTCTTTTTGCGGACACATAGGGCACGAGCCGACGCTCCAACGTATTCGAGAGTTACAATGTGACAGAAAATGCTTTATGGAGTTTTTCGATGTTACCGCACCTTATACAACATATTAAACGACGACGCGCTAGAGACGACGAGATGAACTTCTTGCCGAAAATGAGAAAAACATCAACTTCCGCGGCTCTCAGTTACGATCATGCATCTTTTGAAAGCCTGCCTTGGTTTTAATGAATTTCAATGGTCAGCAGGATACTTTGCGCAAATAAGAGGCTTGGCTGTGGGGCAAAGATTGGCTTCCGTCTTAGCAATAGCGTTTGGCCAGGAATGGGGCATCTGTGTGGGGTATTCGCCCACTGCTTTATCGTCGGTATATAGACGACTGTTTTATCATTTGTACCACACAAGCGGAGCTCGATAGATTTGGTCTGCTGAGTGGACAACCCGGCATACAAAGTTTACTCGTGAAAGACCGAATGAGCATAGGTCGCCGTTACTGAATGTTCAAGTCAAAAGTAACGAGGGATCATATCTGACCAAGCCGTGTACCACAAACCGAGTAATAAGGATATTCTTTTGCACTTCAGTTCTGCCCACCCCAATAGAATGAAAAAAGCCGTGATTAAGAACTTGTTCCGTGCTGCTTTTAGTGTTTTCAGCGATCCGGAGGAAAGCGAAGAATCTCGGTCTTTGGCAAAGATGGTAGCTGCATCAAGCGAATATGATGATCACAACCATACCCCAACATCTACATGGTATAAGAACGTCAGCAATTCTGTGAAGTAAGCGCCGCACTGCGACAGTTTCTGAAACGCGCAAACCTGGACAGCGCGGTAACGATTATAGACATACCTTCAAAGAACCTCAAACGTTTGATAATCCATTATCACTTACACGACCGCTCCTGTACAACTTCGAGCTGTGTCATCTGTCCTACAGGTAACAAAGGTGATTGCACGAGTTCAGGCACTGATTACCTGATTACTTGCTTAAGGTGTGGCGACGAATACGTTGGAGCGTCAGCTCGTGCTTTATGTTTCCCCATAAAAGAGCGTTTGACAGGGAAAGAAAAATCGCGCTCATCCACGCCTCTAGGTGCTCACAGACTGCAAGGCCATGCTGGAGCAGATTTTGAAGCAAAAGTTAAAATCCTGGCATACGAGACAAGAACAGCAGCCCGCAAAACATTAGAAGCTTTTTCGATTTTCGTTCAAAAATGCAACGAAAAAAAGAATGCCTTACTATCACATGAGAGCTCGAGCCATATCTCGGCCTGGTTTTCTGACCGTTCACGGCTACTCTCATCTATCCAGTTAACACGCAGGACACCCGTTAAGTTCCACAGCCGTTTTGAAAGGCTAACGGTAGATGCGTCTAAAGGCCACGCCAATGCTGTGACTGCCATACTTTTGTTTAAAATTCATAGCTTAATTGTAAAGACAATAGCCGAAGACAGTTGCAGGGTCTGAAGAAGGCGATAAGCCGAAACGTTAACGTCAGCTTATAAAGAAAATGATTTTTAAGAAAACTTACGCAGGCTACAGAACCAAGCTGTCACTATACCAGTTCAACCGTGCGAAGGTTCGTAGAAAGTCGAACAATCGAGCTATCTAGTTCAACAGTTTTCTCGTACATGAGAGGCCTTGCAGAGAAGAGAGGGAACCTTATTAGTTGCAGAAAAACTCCACTTCAGGAGCTAATATGTACATTACTTGCACCTCTGATTAAGAAAAGCTAGAGTGAACCCTCTTTTTGCGCTTTATATCCAGCTTCAATTTTCTGATGTCTTTTTTTCAGCGAAAACTTTTTTGTGAGGATTTGCTTCGACGGATATGTACTTTTACGACTGCAACACGGAAAGATGTACAGAAACTCTCAGTCATCTTTAAAGCTCGCCCAGTTTGTCAAGGCGCAGCAGCTCGAAAAGAACTCAAAAGGAAATCGTTTTCTGAGCTGCATCCATTGGAATTCAAAAATGGGATTAAACCCACGTTTTCTCGGAGAATTGGAGCACCTATCTTTGCAGTGGGTGCCTAAACCTAAACAAAAACGTTCACAAGTTTGGAACTCGGATCGCATGTAAGCGCGACTACGTTGCTAGCACCTGATCTCAATAAGCCAGGAACCGCCCGCGACCGAATCTTTGATATGTGCAGGCGGGGTGCTTTGCTACAACACGCTGCACAGCTGCCGAGGAAAGGAGCAAAAAGCAATCGGATCCTTTTTCGTTCATCGAGGTGTACTTTGCTGATGGAGAACTCGTTCAGCGGAGATCCATTGCGGACCCAACACAGATTGTCGGATCGCTTGGTCCTCAGTCAAATGGACATATTGCATACTGGTTTAATAACAACTTTCCCACTGTGACATCAAACGAATCTTAGCTGCTTGTGCGCGGTCGTGCATGTACTGGTTACCTCAGCGCTCCTAAGTAGCTGTGCAGGAAACTCAGATCTGATGAGTACAGTGAATGAGAAACTTGTTTATTTGTATGTCATCGCGCTCAACCTCGCTTTACATACGCCGTAACACTTGGAAGCCGATTCGCCATTTCTGCATGAACAGAATCAACCGCGGGCGCTGGGATATGCGTGACGGGCTCAAAGCCACAGATTTTCCCTTTGGGAATGGAGCTTTAATTAGCTTAACTGGAGAGGATGAAGTGGTCAGCTGACCAGAGAGAGTGAAGATGAACGGAAAGCTTATTTTTGAGAAAGTTGGTTTTATTTATTTGTCCAAGTTAAAACTTTTTCTGAATAGTGCAGAAAATAAAAACATTCTGATGGAATTCTTCGGAAAATCGGAATTCTTCTGCTCCTTTGACAGGGGCAGAAAAATCGTCACCTAAAATGCACCTATTTTATCCTTCAAATCGCCCAAAACACGCCAAAAAAGTGATTTTCTGAGGGAAAATGTGCTCTAAAGAGGGAACCTCAAGTCCATTCGTGTATGACAAAACCTTGAACACTTTCTTCAGGTGGGACTAACATTGTGTAGTCTAGAGAGGAAGGACAGAAACAGATGTGTGATACAACCATATTGAGAGTGCTGAAGAATTATTAGAGCTAGTTCAAAAAAGGAGGGATGTCTTTGGAAAACAGAGAAAGGTCGCGAAAGTTGGCTTCCAATATAATATTTGTTTATTTCATGAACTGAAAGTCTCAGCCTAAAAGCTTCACTGACCAAAAAGGTTTGCATTTTTCTACTCCCGCAAGCTGGACTATCCCAACTCTATAGCTAACTCAGGAAAGGTTCTGACTTCACATAGGTTACGGATGTAAAACTTCTACTGAAAAAAGTTTATATATAT
>KN552171.1:0-14298 GCA_000797555.1 Oesophagostomum dentatum
ACAATCTACGGGTGAAATGTCTTCTTATGAACTGCAAAGAGCGATATTGTCGGGTGAATGGCTGAAGAAAATAAATAATAAGGAAACATTTGTGGGTATGAAGCTCACTGCAGGAGAATCACTTGCTTAGTTGCTCTTAGCCGTATGTCAGACTTCTGTGGCATATGAAGTTGTAATTAATTTGAGGAAGGAGCTGCAGAAAAACATGTGGAATACTATGAAGGGATATAAACAGGTTGTGAGTAATTGTCGTTGATTATCCTTATGATAATCAACGACCACAAGATAATATATTATTCTTACGAAGTGTGTAGCATCTACTAACTCATTTGTTTCCCGTCTGTCAACGGAACATTGGCAGATGTCGTAGACATCCAAAACTGTCCAGTATCACTTCAACCGCCAGGTGATGCCTCAGTGCACTTAGCGATACCCCACCTGACGGTGCAGCCATTGAAGTAATACTTGTGTTATATCTAAGCCTCCAGGTGAACTCCTCCCACATCTTTAGCATAAAAGAGCCTGGATGCTTAGGTCTGGAAGCTTCTGTCGTCTCGCTGTCCGACTGCTCGGACTTCTACTATTCAGGAATCTAATAGATCTTCAATTATTTCTATTGTTGGCGTACCGATAGCTGGTTTATCCAGAT
This sequence comes from Oesophagostomum dentatum, assembly GCA_000797555.1. Lineage (NCBI taxonomy): Eukaryota > Metazoa > Nematoda > Chromadorea > Rhabditida > Strongylidae > Oesophagostomum > Oesophagostomum dentatum. The sequence goes on from KN552171.1 coordinate 650, forward strand.
TGGTGCATCGACCAACGTACAATTTTCCGCTGGTATATCCAAGAAAATTGTTAAGAAGACCCGCGTGGCAGGAGTAATTTCTGCCGCGGCCACTTCTTTCTGAGTTGTTTCTGACAACACTCAGAACCTCCTAGCTACCTGGTTGACCCAGTAGCTAGACAACGAGCTTGCTGACGGCGATGGTTTATCCAGCGGAAGGCAAAGAAGTTTCTTGACTATCTGGTCAATCCAATAGTCAATACAAGAAATTTCTACGGACTACCCAGTAGTCTGAAGCTCGGATAGTGCCGGTCATAAGGCACTATTAGAAGTTGACATAGCTTGCTGACAGCTTCAAGGCACGCCAAGGTACTACATTATCTTGAGCCTGCTCAGGCTCGTCGGCCAAACTACCGCTTACTCAGCAACAAACAAGCTGATGCGGCACTTTAGCTTACTACTCGGTCTTTCCAGTAGTCAAGCCTAAGTTCTAGCTGACTATCCGATTTAATCGATAGTTCAGAACATTCGTGCCACCCACCAGGCACTTCCAAAAACTGTCAACTCCTGACAGCTTTCACCGCTGAATTAATACAGCCCAGCCAAGCTCTCTGAGACCAAGTGCCAGAGACAACTGCACCACAGCGCAACCAGCCAGATGCATTCCTCCCTCACAAAAGGAAAGCTAGGAGGCTACATTCCGTGAGCGTGAGGCCTAATCACATGAAAACAAGAGCAATGACCGAGATTGCCAGATTCAAGACACGCATCTCAAAGGCTTGCTCATCGATCACTGCCCTTCGAAGCAGGGTTCAAGCACTCGATCAGCCGTTCGGATTTCCAAATACAGCTATCGAATGCACAGTTTTCATAGCCGAAAAAGCGGCAGAGTTGGAAGAACTGAAGCTTACAGTAACCGAGCTTCTTCGACATCTGAAAGACCAGATACAAAACGCCATGAATTTCATAGCTGCGAGGAAAGACACATCGGAGCGGGAAAAAATAATGAGCGATCTGGATGTCTTCCTGAACAAAGAGGCAAACGAAATCGAAATCGAAACGGTTCAATGGATGATCGGGCTAAAATATAGAGAGTGGGAGCTCGAGAAGCAATCATTTCTTATTCAAATCCAGCCATCCTCTTCTACGGTCTCTTCAGCCAACCGCAATGATGGATACAACACATTTGCGTCAAAGCAACATTTCGAGAGCAGAATACGCCTACCGCGACTAGAGGTTCCTGAATTTCGCGGCGACTACAAAGAGTATGAGTATCCAGCCTTTTGGACTGCCTACGATTCACTGATACACAGCACTCCGTAATTAACCGGCACCGACAAATTCCTCTTTTTGAAGCAATCGTTAAAGGGATCTGCCGCAACTCTTCTTAGCACAATGCCAATAGTGGAAGGAAACTACGACAAGGCTGTCAAACTGCTTCATAAGCGGTTCAACAAATCAGGATGTGTGGCAGACATGCTGATCACAGAGCTTGAAAAACTCCAACGAAGAATGATGCTTCTAGCTGTCGTGATACGCTGACAGCCATTACTGAGAAGCTTATTCACATCGAATGCTCAAGTGTACCGCTGGACAACAATCGAATGTGGAGACGACTCATCCTATCCAAATTTCCGGCGTCATTGAGTGAGAAGGTAATCTGCAAGGAGTATAAGGAGGGAAGACCACTGTCGACTGAAGAAATTCTAGATATCTTGGAAAATGCTGTTGCGATGAAAGAAACCATCGCCCTCACGATGGCTGCGTTTCATCATCGACTCACCCTTAGGCAAGATGACGAGCCCAGCTCTTCTGGAGATCATGAAGAAGATCCTAGCTACGTTATGCATGAGAAACCAGACAGTCATGCAAAAGAAAGGGAAAGCGATATGCAGTCAGTACACTGCATATCCGATTATGGAAGCTCTTCTCGGGACCTAGCGCAGTGCTTGATCGTCGTAATGCAAAAAGATCCTCACAACAAAGCTGCGGATAGAAAACCGCGTTTGAATCTACTCAACAATAAAAGTAGTTGCAGTCTAAAAAGCGTTCAAAGGCTGGCAAGGATCACCACTCTACATTATTCAAGACGAACCTTCCCTTTATAGGAAGTCAGCAACCTTGCCCAACACCTTTAGATCCATCTGTGCGCCATCACTACAATGAGTCGAAGTGTTCAAAGAAAGCAAGAATTGGAAATCAAGCATTCAAAGGACGTCAGAAATGCCTTGCTTCACGTACAACTCCCACCATTACACCGTCAGCCTTCCACTGCGCAATACTTGAAAGAAGCTTAGGTTGTGAATCAGTCAAGCAGTCTGTGAAAATAGGCACAGAGAACACTGTGCTAGCCGCTACACCTGCTGTAGTCTGTGAGAAGGGCGACAACCACCGTGCTCCATCCAAGGATTCTAAGGATCCCCAATGCATGCCTCTTAGAACTAACACAGGCATCGGGCGGATGGTCCAGCGCAGTGACTGCGAACGACCTCGCTCTAGAAGTCCAAATATGAAAAATGTCTACAGCTGCAAGCAGCGGCATCTTCGTGTACATTTTCTAAATAGGCAGAAGCCGATCCAGCACACTTTACAAGCAGACAATGACTACGCTGTAAAAACCAGAACAAGACGGAAGTCTCAACGCTCCGCTATCCACAATCGCCATGAGCTTCGAGAGGATCAGAACAGAGAGGACAAGCAGAGTACAACTCAAAGCAAACAGGAAAAACCTGTTTAAGAAGCATTACAAGATGCCAGCCTTTCCGGATGAAGTTAGAAGATGAGCTTAGAAGTCGAAAACATGGAGGATCACTCATGCAGCCCCAGAGCTCAGCAACATGTCATTCTCTCTCTACCATCCATACTGATGCAAAGAGGACAAGAAGCACTCGCAGAAGTCGCTTGCGCCGCCTAAGGAAGCTAGAATAATTCCAATATAGAACTCGTTTTTCATTGTTTTCTGGTTAATCCTCGTATGTGATCCTGTCTTGTCTCTCTGTCTCCATTATTTTTGATTCAGCTCACAATAAGCCTTGCGCCTTTTTGGTCGCGCGCCCCACTGTCGTTGATTATCCTTATGATAATCAACGACACCAAGATAATATATTATTCTTACGAATTTTATAGCATTTATTAATCCATTTATTTCCCGTCTGTCAACGAAACATTGGTAGATGTCGTGGACATCCAAAACTGTCCAGGGGCCGTATTCATGAACGCATTTACCCCGGGGTAAGCGAGGGAACGCCAAAAATTTACCCCGTAACCCGTATTCACGAATCTACCTACCCCGCTAGGGCGAGGGTAACTAGCCACCCTGCGCCGGCGTCGGGTAGCTAGCTACCTACCCCGCCGATAGTGCGACCCAGTGGCGAACCAGTGCTCTACAGAGTTGGAATGGGGCGCGGAATCTACATCCGTGATCATAACTTTTCACTATACTAGTTATAGCGCGAACTGATGGTCAGCCGTTACTGTCGTTACTTTCGATTTTTATAGCATTCACACATAATTTTATAAAATTTGTTATCTGCTCGGGAATTTTCGTGTTTTGATTTACGGTTGAAGATCATATTTGTTTTTCAGATAGCATGTCGCTATGAGAGACTTTTGACTGCTCGTTCTCAACCTGTCATACCACAAGTAGCTGCAGTTTTCCTTGACGAGAGGTAATTGAATTGTATCATTTGTTGTTGTTCTTTTTATCTGTTTCTTCTCTGTACAATTTTCAAAGCAAATTTATTGTCTTATAAGAAAACGAGTATTTTTCTTTTGTAGAGGAATTGCGTTCCGTGTTGCTCGCGTTCGTACCCGCATCGTCTATCTGTTCTGTCGCTTTGTGAAGCGCACGAGTATCATTCCATTTTTTATGTTTTAAGCAGTGGGAATAACGAATATCTAGTTTTTCTTCCTTGGGTCGGAGAAACCCTTTAACAGCAGTTCTCTCTAATTATTCTTGCTTCATGCTCTATTTATGTTAACGGCTGGGTATATTTGACGGGCACTGAGTCTCGGACATGGCGTATCTCTGCGAAATCAGTAATATTTCGTGGAAGCGCGAAGTACTTAACTGCGTACCTCTGCGGAACCTCATTTATTTTGCAAAGCTACGTGCTGTTGACGATGCGTCGTTGTCGCAATTCTCGCGCACAAGACCTCAACATTCTCGGGGTTGATGAGCGAAGGGAACATTACCTAACAGCTTCTTCGAAAACGTTTCATTTTTAGCTTTTCCTGGATCATTTGACTGCCGAAAATGTATTTCTTCTGGGATCGGTTCGACAACTCGCTCACAGGCTGGTAGTATGCCTTGATTCAGAGTTACTCGCAATACTTCCATCTTTAATGTCTCATCTGGCTGCGGTGGACATTGATCGATTTTTTTTTGTTTTCCTCTCAATAATTCCTCTCATTTTTTCCTTTCACTTTTTCCTTTTTCCGGTTTTAAACGTTAATTGAAACTGCCTATACAAACAAATCGGTTGCATTGTTGAGTCAGCCGTGTTCAGGTATCTACTGATTTGGACAGCATGAATCATCTACTAATTCTAAGTCATCAAATTGTCGCCAAATTTAAGGTGATTTTTCGTATATTGTGGTTTTTTTTAACACTCATTGCTAGCGGTCAATTCAGTCAAAAACCTTTCTTTCAGAAAGATTGCTTGCAATCCGGGGTGGACTTCGGTGCTATTCTTGCGTCTGCAGCGAGACTTTCTATGGAGACAGAACCAACATCAGCGCTACGGACACAAGGTGGGAATTTATTAGCTCTTCATCTCTACTAGGTTCATACCGAGTGAGTTTAAGTTATGGTATTTCATTTGTCTTTTATTAACGTATTTCATTTTTCTTTTCATTTCATTCACTTTCTTTTTTCACTTTTCATTTCATTTCTTTCATTTCATTTGTTTATTTGTCCACGAGAATCGAATCCCTCTGAGGAAGATTTGATTCTCGTGGACGAATGAACAAATGAAATGCATTCTCGTGGTTTTGCGGAGGAACATTGTAGCAATGCTAATATTGGGCTAGGCTTAATGAGTTGGCCAGATCGAGCCTATTTCAGCTTTTTTTAATGGGAGGATTTTTCAAAATGGATTCTTCCTTGGAATGGCGTTCCAAAAAAGATCCGCCAGAGTGATACGAAGAAGAGGATGATCACTTTGATTAATACGAGCGTTGTGTTTTAAAGAAATTCAAAGCAATAAATTTTAATGATCTCTTGTTAACTTATAAAGCATATTACATGTATTCATGTATTGCATACATGTATTCATAGCATATTACATGTATTAAACAATGAACTTATACGAGAATGTTGAAAAATTTCATAAACGGTCTTGAAAATTCCGAAATCCCACATAAATCATCGATTTTTCCAAGTTGGCGTGGGTACGCGCAATGTACGTGGCTTACGCAAACCGCGCAAATCCTCCGCCATCCCATGCCTACCCTAGGTACCCCCCTTTCGTGAATACGACCATCTACCTACCCCGCCACTTACCCCCGGTAAGCTTACCCTCAGGTAGGCGACTTACCCTACCCGGCGTTCATGAATACGGCCCCAGTATCACTTCAACCGCCAGGTCCTGCCTCAATGCACTCAGCGATACCCCCACCTGGCGGTGCAGCCATTGAAGTAATACTTGTGTTACCAGATCTAAGCCTCCAGGTAAACTCCTCCCACATCTTAGCATAAAAGAGCCTGGATGCTTAGGTCTGGAGGCTTCTATCTGTCCGACTGCTCGGACTTCTTCTATTCAGGAATCTAATAAATCTTCTATTATTCCTATTGTTGGCGTACCGATCACTGGTTTATCCAGAGTAATAGTTCTACCTTTTTGGATGGAGCTAAGCATCTGGCGAATGCTGCTTTAAAAAGTGCCCCTTTTCCAGGTAATACTTCAATGGCTAGACATTTCCAACAACTTGTCTTCATTTTAGGGCTGAGGATGAAAAAATTGAAATAATGATGTTCGATGCAAAACAAAAAGCTTTCATTCAATTTCAGATGCACAATGACGACGCAGGTTCAAACCTGGGTCAATAGTGGATTCAGCGCAGAAAGGTAGTTGGCATATCATATTTATATGTGAAGGTCCGAGACAAGCGCCAAGCCCTACTTACCTTTTTCTAAAGCCATCGAGTGGTATTAAACTATTCTAGGTACATAAAATGTCGATGCTGTAGAGCAACCAGAACAGAAAAGCTGCTGCTAAAATTCATGACCAAACCTGACGACGAAGCGATCTTAGAATCGTTTTACAGGTTACGGTGCATCCTGCACGAGCAATGCACCGGTGATAGAACTAGAAAGAAAATTTCTTGTGAGTGCTGTCTTCTTTGCAAGATGGGTGCGTGTCAGCAGGGACAGCATTTCCTACCCATATCTGCTCAAAAAAACTAGTTTTGAACATATAACTGCAGTAAAATTTATGCGAGACTGCGGAAATTTGATGACGCCACCATAGCACGAAATCTCTTTGCTTCTTTTCTCGAAAAATTTGGTGCACGATTTTGCTCAGGAAATCCTAGCCAATCACCTTACCTTGCAGGGAGCTGCTTCAGTTACAAGGAATTTTCTATCTATCTATGGAAGAAGAAACGTGTACAACAACCTACAAACTTTAAACTTGAGCTTTGTCCGAAATGTAACCGATTTTTATGAATATCACTTCCTTGTTTTCCCTGTTCTTACACATCTGTGTTCTACAGCATTTTGTTCGTTTTACGGCGTCTTTTCCATCTAACCACGCTAGCAAACAACTCACCATTCTGTTGATATCTCCAATGCACACCCAAGGCTTCGTAGGATCTGTCGACCTTGCCATTTTCGAGTGATCCTTTGTGTACTTGAACTCTGATGTTGTTCCAACCTAAATTTTCTGGCTTACGAAATTGGAAAAGTATGCAGTGTTGGCAGAATACATTAGAGAGAGACAGAGCTATCATTCTTACAAAATCCTCAATTATGTGCTGGTTAGGTTGTTTAAAAATCTTTGAACGGTCAAGGAGCATCTTTCCTGTTTATTTCAACATAATCGATTTACGTACTGCAGCGAGAGAGGGATCATTTTTCTACACCTAGAAAAGCTACTACTGAAAACAGCTTGGTTGCCATGTTTTCACACCTCTCTACTGCAAATCTTTCTCCGCCTCAAGAAGTAAGCTAGCAAACGAAACACTCGCGGTTCTTAGAGATATTGTTTAACCTATGCGACACAACAAAAGTAGCGATTATGAGGCTGTCTTGGTTTTTCAACATTCTTCAAAAGAAAATTAAGCTTTGTCTTTAGAAGTTAACTTCTCGAAACGGACGATTTTGTCGTTTAGTGGATACTCTCCATTCTACTATTGAGGTACAACATCAAACCTTTTCTGAAGGCTTGGCACTGGAATAGGGTAATTCGTCGTCTTTTTGACAGATCTAAGCGTACTGCTTCTCCGGCCAAGATAAGATATGGCACAAACTGCTATCAAACGAGAAGGAAAGATAATTTTCCGACTACCACCGATTTCCAAAGCTCAGAAAATACTAAGAGTCAGCTTTGCCTTTGTGTCACTGCGAGGTCCTGCTTTAAGTGAATAATCCATTTTTAAATGTTTTTTTTCGATCTTATTTGTAACTATCATTGTGATCACGCAAAAACAGTGAAATAGGCTATAAATGGTTCTTCATTCTACAGAGACTCCTCCTCAATTTTTTAAAGTAACGTGTATCCCGCAGAGTGATCGATCGAGCAATTTTACTTCCGGAGCTTACTCCTTGAAAAGCTGCAGAGATATAGCTGGAAGCGTTGCAATTTATTATTGTACTCATTTAATACGGACTGTTGTGGACATTACTTGCTCCTCAACAATTATTTTGAGGCGGATGGGAGAATTTGTTATTTTCCTTATGAATCACTTAAAAAGTACAGCTCGTTGTCGTTGTTGTTGCTTCCGCAAATTTCATCCATTTAGGTCTAATTTTGCTTACACAAAAGCTGTTACACCATTCGTGAATCAACAGCTCGCGCACTTTTCATTCAATATTTTATTCGGATTTTGAGAAAAATGTTGAAGGAGGCAGAAATCAAGAATGATACATGAAGATTGGCTCGTTTTCTGCAGAACTATTCAAGTTTCCGGCGCATTTCTGTCTTTTCTCATAAATTTGCATTAAAGGCAGTTCGGCCTCAAAAAGGTCATCGAGCTATTATGGTGAGGATGTTGGAACACGCTGCTCCACATCTCTTCCATTGTTTGAACAGCTATAATAAGCTCTAACTTCCAAAAAAAGGCGGTTTCGTTCAATTAACGTACGAGTTCAACTCAGTGAGAACATGTTGAAATAGGGCGAACTCTAAGAAATAGCTTCATTTATCACGTTTTGACACAAACTTCGGTGTATACACTCGTATTTTAACTAAGGAAGGTCACCTTTTTTGGAGGGTTGAGCTAATTTGTGGTGGTTCAAACTATGATAGGGATGTAGAGGAGCGTGTTTCCAACATCCCTACCATAATAGCTCGGCAACCTTTCTAGGGTCGAATGCTGCCTTTAATGAAGTGGCTGTGGCAGACATCACAGTCAAAGTCTAAGAGCAGCTCACAGCCCTTGCCAAATTATACAGAGTGCAGCAAAAAACCCCTAATAGTTTTTATTCGGCTTGTTCTCTGAAAAATAAACATGAGCGATGTCATTTCATTATACATCGCTCACAATAAATATCCGATATTTCCTGAACCACAAAATCTGCGAATTTCACTGCCGGTGAAAGTGCTGCTCTGCATTTCCCGACCGATATAGATATCCCGAAAGAAAGCCTATACTGATAAATTTTCCAGGTTTTTTTTTCTTGGTCTGAAGCAGGCATATTTTCATTAGACGCTGCTGATGGCTCAAGAAGAAATTCCAGGGATCACAGAAAGTTCTATGTTTGGAATTCGGGAGAGTTCAAAGACGCATACGTGGAAGTGAATGCCATTTGCAATATTCTTCCTCAGAAATAACTTCAACAACAAACCGAATGTGATCATGTTGTCGCTGGCAAGCAAAAAGTACTATTAACGGAGAATTGAGCAAGAACGACTTTTTCGACGTAGTTTGAAAACTCTCAGGTTTTTCTGACGCATCCTGTATGAATAAAATTTTCTAAAAGCATTGTTTTTACGCTTTGTACAAAAACGACATCGCCTCGTGTAACTACCACCTCCTCTATTTCTAGCTCAGTGAAAATTGAAGCAGTAAAAACAGTGGGGAAAGTTTTCTTTGCTTCAAAGTGCCGAAATTGTATGCATTCGTGTACTTCCGATACTGATTTTCTGTAGAATATACTCTAAACTGTGCCCTTCTCAGCGGAGTTCGGGAAAATTGGGGCGGAGCGAGATGTTCGCGAATGAGCGACACCTGTAGCTCCGGGTGCACCACTTAATAATTTCTACGGCATCTGTGGTATTTAGATTTTTTTTTTGCTTGAATAAACTCTAACACCATGCAAGCTCACTCGTTTATTTTTAGCCAATCTCTATGAAAAGTGACCGGTTTGTCATCTCTTCAGCTGCAGGAAAAGGCAGGTGGGATGTTTCTAATCAAAAAAAGTTTCTTTGTATTCTTTATCTGGTAACAGTTCAAATTACAGCTTCTGAAGATTTTTGACAAATTAGCGAGTCGAGTATTAGAACGAAGGTTGGAAGGCAGGTTGCTATTCTGGAAATCAATACCATTTACCTGTATTTGAAGCGCGTCATTGGTGTGGTAGGTAGTACTGCACGATAATGGTACCTGCAATTCACTGGTTTGATTGACTCAAGAACAGAATATGATACACTGTAATGCGACCGTATACACTTTAGTCGCATCGATCCGTCAGTGTCAATGTACTAACTGGCTTAAAGGATCCGTCAGTGTCAATGTACTAACTGGCTTAAAGCTTAACCAGAAATGCGGATGAGCACTTGAATACTTTTTAAAGCTCGTTACTATGACGCTGGGAGTTGCGCTTTGCCAGGTTCTGTCTAATAAGATTGAGCTTTTATAACCAAGAAAAATCCTTCTACACACGTATCCTATACGTATCTTATTCATTAAATTTTCAAGCGGCAAGGCATATACGTACATGTTTATCATCTTACCTCTTATTTTAAAGATTTGGTTGCAGGACTGCATAGTGTCAGGTTTTGCCAAGAATTTTCAGAACAAATATATTCTCTGGAATTGTTACAGCGTCAAAAGTGAAAACGCTCAACAGCCCTCTCGAGTCTACTGGGGAAATAAGTTGTCATCCTAAGTCCTAAACTTTGACTAGAAATTACCTAAAGGAAAATTTAAAAAGGAAAGCCAAAACTTTGTACAGTTTTTACTGAGTTTTCTCCCTTTTCGCGAACTACTTGTGTATTAGGTAACGCCGACGCAAAGAGATACTCACTGTCAGTACCAAGTTAGTCGAGTTGTCATTAAGACGCTTTAGAGCAGCTGCAAAAGGGAGGACTCTTCTAAATTCTGTATGTAGAGGGAGAAAACCGGAAATTTTTCTTTCAATTTTCTTCTGTCGACTAATCCAAGCTAAATTCCAAAGTAAAAAGTAGCACGACCTCTGATCCTCGACGCCACGTCTCGGCAATAAGATCTGATTGCAGTGCAGGGGCCACTAGGCCATCGTAGAGATCTGTTGTAGTGCAAGTAATTTTTCACCCCCAACAGTGTAAATACAAATGCTTACTTACCATTGTTAAATTGATTAGTTTTCGCAAACGAAGTAAATTTCTGTCCATTTATTGTGTTTAAAGTGACGGTACTTGAGTATGGCTCACCCTGCTTGTACTTGCCAGCGATGACCTGAAAAGTCCCCGATGCAATACTCCGTGCAAGATACAGCGGGCCCAACCTGAGAAAGTACTGGATAATCAGCCGCAATTTTGGTTGGCAGCTGGGAAGAGTAGATGTTCGGCTTGTTATAGTAAAGCTGTGTGGCTGCAATCATCTACATAAACTCGTCGCCTTAACAGAAAAATGAAGCAACTGACCTATGTTACTAAGTGCGGCATAATTGAAACTAAGGCACAACATCGTCTGCCCGTAATCGTGCCCGCTGGCAGGATATTCGTAGTGGTCCGGTGGAGGGAACTTGGGTACGCTATGGATTAGCCAGACGCCGCTTGTTTCGTCGAAGAACATTGTTCCTAAAGGTGATGGAAATGTGCAGACTCAGTCAAGCTGTCAGCAAAACCGCAGCAAAGAGAAATCGCTGCGCAAAGGTTAAACGTGCGGAGGGTCCAGAGAAAATACAAGCAAAGAACCGCAAAAAAATTCTTCTGCGGTTTTGCTGATTGTATTTTTCTGGACCCCCTGCAACAGGAAAAATAGAGTATTGTAGCGCACGGTGCAGAGAAACCATTTAAGATGAGCAGAAGAAGCTCAGAAGAAGAGGGGAAAAACCGCAGCAGAATAAGAAAGTATTTCGAGAACCAAATCTGCTTGAGATGTGGTACAACTATTTACTGAGTGAAGCACAAGAAAAGCAGTTAGCAGAAGACCTCGGAGGTTGATCAGACTGTGAAAGCGAAATCTGCGAGTGCCAGGCAATTTTTGAATTTCGAATCGCTTTACCCAGAATATAGCGGCGGCATTTGTTGCTACTGCAAACTTGATATCGCGAGTAAAGAAGCGCAGAAAAACCGCAGGTTCCTCTGTGCTTCTCCTGCGGAATTTCCGGAAAACTGCCTGAATAGATTTTCAAGGTGCTAGCTGGCGCAAATACGTCTTTTCTGGCTTACTTTGCCAAAGCTGATTTTCAGCGGAATTTCAGACGCCTACTGCATGACATGCTTCCAGTGAGCACATACTGGAAGTGGCCAATCCAGATGAGACTCACACAGACCAGTGCAGCCTTGAACGCCAATTTCGAAACACCTTTTCAAGCGTGTGCGCATTCCTTGAAAAAGGCAGTCTCCATGAGAAAGGCGTGCGTTGACCTGTGGATTCTTGGCAAATTTACAAAAAAATAATTTTAATTATTGATTGAAAATATCGATTTTTATTCCTAAAAATTTAAATTTTTTTGAAAATTTTTAAATCGACTTTTCCTTGGCCCCGCCCCAGCCCCGCCCAGTTTTCGTCTGAGCCCCCCCCCCCCGAAAAAATTTTCTGCGATTGCCACTGGAAGCAGCGTATGCGAGCTTACCAGCTCAGAAATACTTTACTTCTTTCTATAAAAGGGCACTTTCCTCACGAGAACTGCAATGTTCAAGTGGTGTGTGATTCTAGCGATTTTTGTTTCTCCTTTCGCAGATTTGGAAAGCACATTCGAAATCAACATACCTTTGGTATGGCCAAACTGAATCGTAGCTAATTCTGCCCTATTTGAGAGAAGAAGAATGTCTAGAAGCGATGGATCAGTGCTGTTGTACGGCTAAAAATGTTCAAATAGCGATCAGTTTCTTTTTTCTTCAAATTAACCGTACAAATGAAAATCACCTCGTCATTGTACATAACGTGAAAAATAGTGGGGTCTGTCTTCTTGGTATAGTACTGATTCAACGTATATGCAATAGCCTTAAAGTCGTCTTTTAACCTCATCTTGGAAAATTACATAACATGGCTACCTGTTCCTTGTCATCTAGTGTTTTGCTTGATGGAGCTAGAGCACCCTTGTTGTTTGAGTCTACGTAGTACCATGCTACACCTTTCTGGATCCCTGGGACGGAGTTGTCACTGCTCTCCACCGGCATCTTGTACACAGCAAACCTTTAAAAAAGCTGAGACCTAGGACTTATTTAATTACGCAAGGGGTGATCCAAAAATAACTTTATTTTCCTTGGAACTCTTATTTAGCTTGCTGCCGCATTTCATTCTTACGAAGTAGAGGCGTGGCGACTTTACCAGAGGTGTACTTGCAGTTAGAGCGTAGTTTCTGCTCTTTGGAGAAGTGCTATATTTTCGAAAATTCCCCACCTTATTGCTGCATTTTCCGCCCTTCATCAACCAGTATGCTCAAACAAAAAAAAATAATGTTGTTTCCCTAGGTTGACATGCAGTTTACACCATCTTCGTTAATGCTCAATGGTATAATATTATTCTATACGTCCTATGCGTAAACCGTTCAAAACACACGGCGAAAATTCTCTGAAGTCGAAACCAGCGGAATCATGAAATAACTGTCTCATCGAATGAATTACAATAGAAATCTGTTCTATAAGATAGTCTTTAAGAGAGATAAGCAGTGCTACTTTAGCAGGTAGCACAAATACTATAGACTCAGTGTGCACAGAGATAGAATACGGCAAAAAACCGGGCGACCCTTCAATAAGCTGACCAAAGCCGTTCCACTGTTGTATTTGGTTTTAAAGCAACGTTTCTTTCCATTTTTTAAATCAAGTTTTAAGGCTGCGTCTCTATGCTCGCGCTTTGAATGCTGAGGCTTAAGAGCAGCATACATGCAGAATTTTTTAAGCTCTTCAGTATTTAGAGTCTTATCACCGTTTTCTGAACAACTGTCTCTAAATATGATCCATACGTCAAAACCTGTGAAGAAAGACAGAGTTCCAGCTTTAGTTTATATTTTTATGCAAATTTCTCAGATAACGTCAAATTTCATAGTGTGCTTCCTTTCATAGTTGCTTAAGAAGAACTAGCGACAAGATTCCGAATGTCTAAAGAAAAAAGTAACTTGGTTTTTCGTCAGAGCTGCC
>KN552173.1:7127-18363 GCA_000797555.1 Oesophagostomum dentatum
GCGCTGGCGGGTGCGAACTAACTCGTCCAGGTCGCACTAACCACGCATGGTTTGACGCACGTGGACTTTAGAGGAGTAGCGTGGACGAGTTTGCTCGCACCCGAAGTGCTAGTCCCGCCCTTGGAAACATTATGCTACGGACCCGAAGTTATTTGAAACTCTGGATCTTTACTGGGTACGTTTCCTGGTTTTACGCGAATTTACCCAATTATCCCCACCCTTGTACCCCATAAACAGATTTTTTTCACCCGACTCCTGAGCAACGCAACGTCTTGTTCTTCTCGTCAGAAATTTGCTGAACAGTTTTTTCTAAACGCATAGTTAACGGTTTCAAGAGCACTTGAGGGTCAGCGAGTTTTGCGGCGATTATTTAAAGGGTCGGCCGGCGATGATGCCTGGCGCTGCCTTAACTAGGCGCTAGCGCTTCTTAGGCCCACTTCTCTAACGTTTCTAGTCCTCTTACAGCGTCCTTTGCTCTAATTTTTTCGACGTAGTGTTAGGGTAATTGCTATGTTGTATGGTGAAAGTCACCGATGACATGGGTTTCTTTTAGAAACTGGTTATGCGGGTGGAACTACTATTTTTAGCTCTGGCTAGCACCTCGAAGCCTTTTGCTAATTCTTTCACTAACGTTTGCAGGTGGATTTTTTTTTTCGTATTGGAATTATGGTTGTAGCAGCAATTACCCTTACAGTTATACAATAGCTGTCGGTAATCATAGCAGGTTTTGAAACCAATAAACATGTCGTGATTATTGCGATGACCTTGTAAAGGTGGTATCTCTGCTATTTTTCTGCAATTTAACGCTTTTTAGAGCTGATTTGATGAATAGACGCTTTTGGAGCCAAGGTTAGCTAACGACTATTTTAGCAGCTCTGGCTCAAGTTTTCTAGTTAGATTTCCTTGAGTTTACTGTACTTTACCTTGATTTTGGTAATACCTATGCAGTATATGACTAATATATATTCTCACTACTCTTAGGTATAAAAATTGCACGTTTGCGTTGAAGTTTCCAGCCGTATTTTATCAGTTCGAACTAACTTTAGAAAATATTTAGAATTCTGCGGCGTTGGGGCATCCACAAAATCCTGCAGCTTTTTCTGATTTGTTTTCAAGGATAAGTTAAAAACAGGAAGACAGTCAAGTAGCTCCTGTCTTCCTTGGAATAACATTGAAATCTGTCTCCTACAAGTTCTAGAGAAGGTAAGGATAAATCTCTAACAAGGGAACTTCTCCAAGTAGTTTCCTGAACGGCGGCAACAATTGTCACCTACAATAGTAGTGCGCAGCCAATAGTGATAAACATTATATAACTTTGGCCGAGTTCTTAATCTGAAGGAACTATAGGTTGAAACTTTGTTTTATTTAGCACGAAGGTCTCCTTATAATAAAGCAAAATATCTATATTAAAGGCAGCACCCACTCTAAAAACGGATTTCGAGATTCAGGTAGTTTATGAATCCTCGGTGGTTGAATAGCCAAAAGCCAAAGTGAGAGCGCCAACAGACTGTTCGTTGCGGAGAAAACGGCCGAAACGTCGGGTACTCGGTGAATCAGTTACGAAGGATGTGCGGACGAGTTGTCTTGTCACTTTGTTTTCTGTACTACTTAAATCGCTGCAACCATTCGGTATGAGTAGAGTTACATGAGCCTTCCATGTCCACGCACTTGAGGCGGTAGGCTGCTCCAACAGAAGGAGCGCGACGAAGTGGAAAACTCGTCCGCGAAATCGTGCATGAGTCCTCTGGAGCAAGTTTCTCGGTCAGGAATGACTTTTGAGCCAAGAAATTTGAACCCCAACCCTTTTTTGAGTTCGTCTTTCAGTCGAGAACTCAGGAAGCGTTTTTAGAGTGGGTGCTGCCTTTAAGCTCGCTGTTTAAAACAGAAGCAATGAAGAAATGTGGGAGAGGAAGACCGAAACACCAGCGGCTGCCAAACATGATTTTGAGGAGAAATATTCACTACTTCCTAAGCCGGTGGTTAAGGGATTCCATGCTTGTAACTCTCTTAAATTAAGGACCAAAGTTATGTGGCACTCACAACTGTTGAATGAACACTAATAATTTTGATTTTAGTCATCCCAGACTTCAGGAATCCGCCTTAAATGATTTCCTTGTAAGATGTCTCCTCGCAAGGCGTATATCCCTGCTAAGCACAACATAAAGAGTTTAGCGGTAACACTGCAAGTTTGAATTTTGTATGCTTTTCCAAAAGTCGCTATGAAGAATAGGCTCCTGGGGGTGAAACTAACTACTTGAGAAATTTATCAGCAAAATTCCAACGAAATACAGCTTTTCGCATCACCTAAAGTGTGTGAGCAGAAGAAAGCTGTTATGAGAAAAATTCTTTAAATTCACTGCTTCCTTCTCAAAAAGCAAACAATTTTTGCACCATCTCCTATAATAACTACTGTTCGTTTGCTTCAGAGTTGAACGAATTGGCACCTTTTGACCTCTTACAGGAATAACTTGCGATTACATAGATTTATTATCTGAGCTCTGCTTAACTATCTGTTTTTGCTTCGAGCGATAAGCAGGGAGTAGTGACGAAGAAAAAGTTCGGATTCTCGCGTATTTCCTTTATGATCTTTCTTCCCAAATTTTATTTAGGAAGTTTAGAATTCAACTCCCATTAAATAGTAGAAGAGAGTTAGTCTGACGTGTATATTTTTGCACTAAGAGCTTCAGGAAATAACTGCGTATCTAGAGAAATAGCTTGCGAATACAATAGTTTTCGAAAAGCTCGTAAATTTCCAGCTAGGAAATCTTGAAAACTGTAAAAGGTGGTCAAAAACGCTTTTATTTGCTTCGGATGCCTCATGATGACACCATTGCATAAAATTACTTTTTTCATACTATTACTTTATTATACAATAGTATCTACCTCTCTACAACGCAAAGGCATGCACAAGCTCTGCACAAAACAAATTTTAGCCTATTTAGCTCAACTAGCTCTAAACGCAAAGTGATTAGACGTTTGAAGCGCTAATAAATCTGGAACAAGTTCCTGGCATCGAAAGTTGGAAAGTCGGATTTCACTAATCTCCATACCCGTTCCTAGAGAGATTTCTTAAAGACCTTTGCTGTAGCACATATTAGGAGATAGGCTAAGAAATCGACGCTCTCATGATATGTTAAAGCTGCTGGTTCTGCCGACCACTGCTTCAGGCAGTTCCGCGCCTGAAGCGAAGCAGTGAAACGCATTAGATCATGTGTTCCAGGAGGTACCGATAATATAAGCATGGCTGCTCTAGTCCAAATTAGCCTCTGAATGCCTTCACATCTACTTGTAGAGCATCCTTTTCGAGTCTTCTTCGCTTGCGCTGTTTCTTCTTTCATGCATTTTCAAATTTACCTTAGTCTAATTTTATTAACTTCTAGTTTCTCCAAATAAAAGCAGTTTCTAGTATTTATCAAAATTTTGAAGCTTTTCTTCTCATTTACATTCTATTGATAAGGGATTCCTGTCTTTTCTTACGGCAGTAGGGATAGTCATTACTATGCGATTACTCTTTGGATAGATCTCGGCCTTTTATGTACAGTATGCGCTGCCTTTCTA
The DNA here is from genome assembly GCA_000797555.1 of Oesophagostomum dentatum. Classification (NCBI taxonomy): domain Eukaryota; kingdom Metazoa; phylum Nematoda; class Chromadorea; order Rhabditida; family Strongylidae; genus Oesophagostomum; species Oesophagostomum dentatum. The sequence continues at coordinate 10,686 of KN552173.1, forward strand.
GAACATGAGTGCGCTCTTTCCGATCTCTCAGTCTTTGCAAAACCGTTCCGCAAAAAAAAAACCACAAAGCATTGAACTGTTCACTGGGTAGCTTTCTTTCACGTCCAGGAGTTTCACGGAGTTTCACCCCATTTGGTTGAGTTAGGTATGCACCTCTCTCCTGTATGGGTGTACTGCAGTAAGCGTTTAATCGAGCAACTGCAGCTAAGCAGTAGCGCTAGAGGCAATTTTCGGACGAGTTATTCGAACCACATTAAGCGTCCGGACAGAGAGAGACAGTCAGACGTCGTTGTGCTATTCGCAATGATCGGTCGAAAAACGAGGAGGCTGCGTGGCGAGGACAAAGCCTGATCGGCAGGTTCTCCTCCTCCTCGCCGGTGGCTTATACTAGTCTTAGGCCTGGCGTTACTTCACAGTATTACGCTGTCACTGATCCTCACTTTATAGAATTTTCCGCTAAGAACTAAGATTTTCAAATTCCTTGTACTGTTAGAAATGGTCAGCTTGGATTTTCTTTTCTAAAAAATATTTTTGGGAGAGATTTCAAATTTTAGCACAGATTTTTTTGATTCCTTGATATATTACGTGCTCTGCAAAATATCCGACAAGAAATAGTGTTTCTAAAAAACTGGATGAATTTTTCAAATTTAGCAAAAAAGGTTTATTTTTTACTTTGCGAAACAACAGTAAAATTAAAAACAAACAAAACCCTCTTCAGCTTTTCAAAAAAGCGCTGCGCTCATTTCTAAAATTGGATTTTTTTTCTGAGAAGCTGACAAGTTGCTTCTTTGACCTCGTTGGTTGCAGATATAATATTTTTCCTATAGTTTTTCAGAAAATGTCGATGGTGCGGAGAGTAGGAAAGCAGCAAAAATTAGAATAGTAATGATAAGAAAAATTCTGGTTTCAGTAATTAATTTTAGCAAAATTATTACGGTAGCTTTTTCAATCCATAATTTAAAAAGAGCGGATTTCGAACATTCTTTACGAAATTTCCTACCCTCCTCCTCATCCGTCATCTCTTCGCCCCATGGTCCGTCAAAATCAAACCGTAAATTGACATCATCAAGGTTATCTAGAAATTTCTGCGCGATTCTCTATAACAGAACTTCTGGATGCTTAAAAAGAGTAAAGTAGCATTCCAGAGCGTCCAGAATATCATAACTTCTCCCGCAGTTACACTTTTTTGCACCTAACTATTACAGTATTGCTGCAGATGTCGAACATATCAAGGTAAGAGGAATCTGCTTTAGCCTGACTAGTTTTCAGATGATGTGAGCGTCTTCTTCGTCTAATGATAGACAAGAAGTTAACTTACTAGTTTGCTTTCTGGGAAACTGTGACGTAGAGCTGAGCAGCGACACTTATTGTAATGCTTGTGTCAATTTTGGGGTATTTCTTCTCCAAAATTTCGCCTATTCCCATTTTCTTTGCGGGCAAATATAGTTTTTGCAGGTATCGGATACTTTCTCTATGTATTTTGTTCTAATTTTGGTTGATTGGAAAGAATCACTGAGCTCTCAAAGAACAGTTATTTCCAGCCAGACATAAAGGGCGAATCGACGGTGCTAAATTCCTCCAACTTTTTTTGCTTGATTTTCCGAATAGACCAGTAAAAAATGTTCGACAATCTAAAATTTCGAATTTGATGTTTCCGTGTACGGTAAATGGATAGGACAACTCATCAGGCAAAGGACATGCTGCTTTTAATTAACAATGCGCGAATCTTAGTTCAAAATTCTATGTCCACAGTTGTTTTAGGGTTACAGTACCACCGTGATGGTAGAATTCGTAGAGGATCCCAGACAGTTCACTGCTGCATAACTCCATTTCATTGTCGAACCCTCTTACTAGCGTTTTTACTTACGAAATGTATGACGTGCGTTACTTTTATGTTTATGTTGATGTTTAATTTCAAAACTAAGGTAACAGCTGACATGACTTTAGTTCTTAACGACTAAAGTGTCGAGGTTTTTTGCTTCTATACGTGAAAGATCAACGACAAAGTGAAAATTCGAGCAATCACGTAGCAGCGGCTATTTATACCCTCTTTCTGCTGTTCACGTTTCCGTACCCTAGTTCCCTTCATGTTCAGCAGCGGATGCAAAAATCCTAGCAAAAACCAACCTCTTCATTCTCCTCATCTTCAGGATTCTTTTAAAAAGTTTCATGACTTTGAATTAATTTCGTCAAAGCCGGAAATTACCAGTTTCTTTGCTCTTTCTATCCTGTGTAATCTTCCTTACGGTGGAGTAATCGCTTGAAGTTTCACCGCTCATGCAAAATTTCCTTTGAATATTAATTATATACTTCAAAAAACGGAAATAAGATTCCGTAGTATAACTCCATAGCAATAATTAGCGAGCATGTAGGATAAAGATTTGACACCACAGGGGCACGTCGAACGGTACTGGTGGATTTGTATCTAGGATGGAAATTTTCAAACCTTTTTGAAAAGAATGTTTCTCAAAGGCAAGAACTGACTGCTTCGAGCAGCTCATTTTTGGCAGGCTCAGGGCATCGAGGTTAAAGAAAAATTAAAGGCTGGCTTTCCTTTTAATTACTGAGCTCCATCGTTTCAAAAAAATGGATGAATCTTTACAATTTTTTTTCGAACATTACGCCTTTTACTCTCTTTATTCCACCGTTTGAGATGGAGCAAACGCCTCCTCCTCTCTCTCGAGAAGGAATTAAGCGATAAAGTACCGAATCCAATTTCGAAAGCAATTCTTTCGGTCCATGACTACTAAAAGATGAGAAGTTATATCTGTTTCTATAATCGTACCTAAATCGTCAGCATCATAAAATTTTATAAAGCATATGCATCCCATTTTCTGCCTTTTGCTGGATACCGAGAGATCTAATGGAATTTTTTTACATCAGTACTTGAAGTATTGTCATAGCCAAATTCATCAATTCCACTTGTTCCGATCCAAAGCATTCTCGTTAATATGTTTTGGACTTTTCAAAGTTTTCATGGCAGCACCCATGCTTAGAATGTTTCTAGAGTTTTCGATGAATTTTAAAGCTGAACAAAAAAATGGGTAAGGTCCAAATTTCTCTGTTCAAAAGTCATTCCAGACGGAGAAAGTCGCTTTAGAATACTCGTCCGTGGCTTCTGGACGAGTTTTCTATGTCACCGCGCCTTCTTTTAGGGTCGCATGTCGCCTTAAGTGCTAAACCACGGAAGAGTCGTACAGATTCGCTTACACCCAATGGTTATAGCGCTCTAATTAATGTGCAAAACTGAATGGACAACTCGTACGAGAGATGGCGGGCGAGTTTTCTATTTCGCCATGCGCTTTCCGTTGTGGTCATCTACCGCCTTAAGCGCGAAGACATGGAGGAGACTTTCATTTCTGCTCATATCCAGTAGGTATAGCTCTATAACTAGTATGGAAAGCCCGTTGGACAACTCGTACACGAGATCGCGGACGAGTCTTCTGGAGTGATTTTCTTGATCAGGAATGAGTTTTGAGCCGAGAAATCTGAAACTCAACCATTTTTCGAGTTCCTCTTTCAGAATCCATCGAGAACTTAGGAAATGTTCTGAGCGTGGGTGGTACCTTTAATATTAGAATATTTCTTGGTGAAAACCTAGTAATGCCCTGCTCGACCAGACCAGCAATTGTTCCATTATAGATGTTCAGTTAGACCTAGATTAATTTCCAAGTTTTCTAAGGTTTAGAACTGCTTTTTACGAGTCTCTCTCTGGCTAATAAACAAAAATAGGTTTTCACAACCAGAAACGGAAAAACTCTCCGTTTCTCCGAGGTTCCCTCTCGAACTCCCGAATTCCAAGCGATTTCATTTTCTTCAAGGTCTGACACTCTGACATAATTACTCTTCTTCAGGGAACAGTTCCCGAAAAATTCGAACTCTCAACCCCTTAATTGATTAGCCGCTATTTCTGCGCATTTGTTCGCTAACCTTCACCACTACGTCATTTTTCCCACTTTTTTCGCTTTTTCCATTGATGTCAGTGATGGCTATTTTTTGCGGGCATTCCAGAAATGGAACAGAACCTAGACTGATGGCTCTGGAGCTGATGTTTTAACTTAGGTGGGCACGGAAAAAACCACGGTGGGGCTTGTTGAGTTGCCCTTTCGAAAGGACAAAGCACAGCTTTCCGTATTGTCTCGTTGTTTTCTCGTCTGGTACGGTTCAAAGACAATTCTCGGACAATTCGCCTCGAAAAAAGAGCAGATAGACGCTGTCGATTTTTGTTTCTGTACTGGTAGAACGGGTTCTGAATGTTCTCGGCGAATACACGGGGTTTTGTCGCTTGACGGCCGCAATTATCTATGAGGGAAACACAAAGGCAACGGTGCTCTTGTTTTATTTATGGGCGTTTTTTGTCGTTTTACTGTCAGCCAGCCATTTTCACCTATAAATTTAGACTTTGTTAAATTCCAATTATTTAAAAATCTTTAAAAAAATCAAAAACCATCCATTCTATGGTCAAGAAGCGCTGAGAAACTAGATGCCCCTCTTGCAGCGATTAATTCTATATATAGACTTCTAAGAAACAAAAAAACCCCTATGTCTGTCTTTTTTTACGTGAAGACAAATAACCATCACTACGGTAATCACATAAGATCTTTGCACTTTTGTTTGAAAAAGTCTTACAGTAACCATAAGTATTTACGGAATCCGTAATGCAATTCTGACAGGTAATGAAATCACTGTCGTTGCAGAATGCAGAGTTTGTTTGTTGGGTAGTATGATATTTAGGCTGAATTTAATGGTTGTTGAATTTTTAACTTTTTTAATAAAAAAAGCAAAATTCGAAAATGTGACACCTGTGATATTACAAGGAACAACTTACTTATTGTTAGAGAAATCTAAAAGGAGTTGGTTAGAATAATTTTGATTTTTGAGAATTTGGGTTTTTTAGTAATTTGAACTTTTGAGATTTTTTTCAGAAAATAATGCAAAGCCATTTTCAGAAGGTATATCTAGACGAATCTTTAGCATAATGTGTCAGAGGCGGGGTTACCGTTGTCGGGCGCGATGGCGCGAGCAAACTCGTCCACATTTCAGCAAAGATGTATAATGGTGTGATCTGGACGAGTTTAGTAGTGCCGGTCAACGCTATCCCCCGCCCCCTTTTCCCCCCCCCTCCACTGAAACGTTACCGCCGTGGAACCTATCAAGATAAAATAAAAATAAAATTACTTGAGGTATTTTCTCCTTTCCTGCGAAAAACTTATAGTTGAATTGACCAGTCGATGTAAAGTTGTGTTGGGTGTATTTACACAAAGCAGATACAAAAGGCATCTCTAGATTAGCTGTAGCATGAACTGATGGTCAGCTATTACTGTCAAGAGACGGTCTTGAGTGGAATTTTGCGCCATGGCTAATGATTTCTGTCACTGCACACCTTACAACTTTGCACCGACTGGTCAACTCAACCATAGGTAGGTTGAACAGATCTCTAGCAAGCCTTGCGTATGTCATACTGTAACCGTTTTCCTTCCACTCTTTTCCTGAGTGAAAAAGAGACTTTTGAGGAGATTTCGACTGGTGAATAGAACCTTGTTGAGCTAAAGCTTAGGATAAATTCCTTTCTACAGAGGCCAGATTGAAAAATACGCTTTTTTGGTTGTAGATCATAAGATAATTAATTTGTAAATTCTGAAGTCTAGAAAGGACGATTTACGTCAATTTTGAGCCAATATAATGATTGTTTTGCTAGGATAAACACAGGCTAACTCTGGAATAAAAATGGATTTTGAAAAATACTGGAAGTCGCAAATTTTTTTTACTGGTTAGATAACTGGATAATAGACCAGTAAATAAGTAGTCTAACGAATATCATATCTTGCTGGAGATTCCCCTGATTCGCATCAGAAAAAAATGTCTGTTTACGGCGTAGGACAACGTAAGCAGTCATAACGTGATTCTCTGTACTTTGCGAACACGTCCTAAAATCTCGTGACGATCTCTAGCCTACCACTTAAGGGCGTTAATTCACTTCAGCATTTCACTTCTCGTTTTTAGAATTTTCTCCAAGAAACAACTCCCATCGCCCTCTCGCACCTCACCGACTTCGCTGAGGCGATTTTCGCGTCAAGCGAAACCGCGCGAAGCAGAAGCGGAGGCTAATCCGCGCTCCGCAATGGCGCGTAACGCCTCCGCAGCCGACTCGCTTTTTGCCGCGCAGGCGTATAATTGCGTTTCGACGACGCGGAAGGCTTTCGGCTCTTCTTCACTCCTCGAATTGCAAATGGCAAATGTTGCTGGCGAGATCTTCTTGCTGCTTCACTTAGGGTTTTGGTGAATTTTCCGCCAACCTCTATTTTGCGCTTCATCAATGGCTGCCTATTCATCGTAAGATGTATGATGTTTCAATTCTGCTTTTACCGAAGCTACTATAATGCTGAATAATAACAGTATTATCCAGCGACACTATCGTATGTAATAATTCCACTTATTCCATTCCGGAAAATTAAGAGTTTAAATTACCTTAGCCTCGGAGGACCTATTTCCATGCTCACTACTTCACGTGCACCGAGTAAAAAGTAGGCACCTCGAAAATTTAAATATTCCAGTGATCGGGTGGTTCACATTTTTTAGGTATTTAAATTACTTTAATAGGTTGAATTTCGAATTATTTGAGTATTCGTTCGCATACCAGTGTACAAGATGTACAAGACCAGGCCGCACAAAAACTATGGAAATCTACTGAGGGGGGGGGGACCTGCTCCCTTGAAAAAGTCGTTTTTTTTTCCAATTTCAAGTCGTTTCAAATTCAATTCAATTCATTTCATTTCAATTCAATTCAAATTCAATCTCAAAAGCCTTTACTACCGACCACTAGAAGCTGATATTATCGTGGGTTTCAAGATAATCCGTGGAGAGGTTAGCCTATGCTTTTCTGACTTTTGGCCCCTCCTCCCCGTAAATGAACGAAGAGCTTGTTTTAATATTAGTTTGCCAAGATTCGGTTTTGCGTGTTCCACTTTACTACATACTCTTTCTTCTGTAGGGTTCCACGATTGCTAATCAGCTTACCTCCCTCATTACTGGATGCTAGGGATTCTAAAACATTCATATGCAGACTTAAGAAAATCGATCTAATATACTTGTTAAAGTTAGATGATATGATTGGCTAGCCCTGCATTAATTTTGTAAAGTAAGTAAGCACAGCTCCGTGTTGTTGTAATATTACTATCGCCGGTCTGTCCATCGCACACTTCAGTTGTATGATAAGTTCACCAGCACATGGAGATTCAAACAAAAATAAAAGTAAAATAAATCCAAAATGTCTCACCACGATTTTCTCTTCTAAAAAAATCCGATTACGGTTCCTTAATGTGTTATCGGAAGTTAAGCATTATCAGGGGCTTAGAAGATGCCTATGAAATTTTGGCTTATGGCTTTTGGGACTTCTTCTAGTATTCTCAACATTGTTACTCTAAGAGTTGGAGCTTTTTCGCGCTACTTGCAGATATTTGTCTTCGTCAATTAAGCCTTTAAAAAGCTTCGTTAATGCTCGTTAATTCATTATTTTCTAGATTTTTAAAAATAGTATTTAGACTGAAACTGGCAAATACATTATGTTGAATAGCTTTTATTCGCCAAGGGCGTTTTGGGCGAACGAAGGAGATGGTATCAGGGAAAATTTGAGAATATTCACGGTATTTCTTAATGCGAAATAGTCGTAAGATAGTTC
>KN552179.1:0-15237 GCA_000797555.1 Oesophagostomum dentatum
GAGCCATTACTCTGCATAATCCCCGCAGTGTTAAGAGTTATCAGAAAAGGCGACGGTCCGTGCCTGGCCGTCCTGAGCTGCTCATCAAAACATGGGAAGGTCAGAGATCGAACGTCGCCGAAGCCGATACACCTGTGGGATTATAGGCGATGATGTTAATGAGAGTGAGGCGGTGCCATATCGACCGCCCGCACCTGCGTATGGGCTCGAATCCGGGCTGTGGACGAGTTTCGCAGCTTCCCTGCGGCAGCAGCTCTGCTCGGGGAAATAGCCCTCGTTTCTAGGTTTGCTCTTGAAAATTTCGACGCGAGTGCTGTTGCCCTTTCGAAAGGCCGCCCTTCATTTGTCTGAAGCAAATTCTTCTCGTGGACGCTGCTCCTTTAATGAGACTTTTTCAAAGTTATCCCGGTTACCCACTTTACGGTCATTCTCGACTAGTTCTTCAGATAGTGTTGACATCTGATACCCGGTAAACTGCATTTGTCCTTGCCCTATCACTTGTACTACTTTTCAGCAAGTCACCTACTTTGTGGAATTCCTCGCTAAGTGTTAAATTGCCTGTAACCTCGACTATTACTAATGTCATAACGAGTTTAAGTGAGCCATTCAAGAAGTACTGTAGGCTGCGCTTTGGATTCGTGATTTTTTCTGTACTACACTTTTTCTATGTCTTGATTACTAATCATAATTGAGCCATAAGCCATTCTATTACTCATAGTTAATACTGCAAGGTAATTGGTCTTGTAAGTTACGGCATTTCCAATGTGCAAGCTCCTGCTATTTGATTGCACTTTGCTTAATGTCAGGCAAAATAGCAGTCGTCAGCAACACGACAGCTCAGCTAACTTGTAGGAAATTATTGCTTCTGACTAACTCTCTAGCCACTATTAATTCAAGCTGACAGAACTATAGAATCCTTTGCTAAAAATTTGACCTGATATTTAGGTAACATTTAAATTAATGAAACAAAAAAACTGTCACACTTCTTCCGCGGAACCTTCACATAACTATCGATTTGAGCTTCTGTTTAGGAAAATTTTACTCATCCGGATGGTACTCACTCAAAAATCATACCGTTATTCTAAATTTGTAGGGCCATTTCAGGTTTACGACTGCAGGTCAAAACTTCAGAATCGAATCAAAAGCTATGAGATAAAATTATTATTTGAGATGCCTAGTAGTAGCACGGCATCCGTTTTGTAGAGAGGCGCTTTAGTTAAGAGACAAAAGCATAGGGAAGTACTGTAAGACTCAAGTGGTAACAGCACAAGAATAAATATCTAAGCTCAATCGCTAGGTAAGCTTGGATTTCACATTAACGGTTTCGGGGCTTAAACTGGACCGTCACGGCTACCTTATTGGAGCCAAGGGGTTATCAATCCTTTTATCAGTAGTTCGCCAAGGAAGCTTCGAAAGTCTAGGTACGTAACCTAAGTTTCTGCGTTACGCTATGGTAGATCGAGTTTCAGCATCCTAAATTATTCCAAGCCTAAAATGACACTAAAATAGGAAATTATGGCAGAAAATGCGCACAATTTTCGTGATCCCAGACTGAAACAATTTATCTAGATGAAGTGGATTTTTGCGACAGTTTTGCAACTATCCTTCATGGGTATGTCAGTGAAAGCTGGCGACAACTGAAGCTGATTTTATTCAGGCAGTTATATGAATCCAGTAAAGTCAGTTCATTCTATCCTTGAGGTAGAAAATGGAGTATCCATAGAGCATCTTTGTTCTAGGGGTCTTCCGCAGGCCGCCCGCAACACCTTCGACTGATGTGGGTAAAAGCATTTTTGACTGCAGTACGAATAAATAAGCATTTTTAAAGTATGATAAACAGAGCTCAGTGCTTTCTACTGTATAGTATTTCTAGTGGTGTGTGGTAATTCCAACCTTCACCGCCGTGCCAGCTCAGTGAATTACCTGTGTGGTTATTTTCTACTATGCATGGAAGCCTTGAGTTAACACCCTTACTCTAGAATGTCTTGATTTTTTGAGCCTTCGTATTCTTGTATGCTAAGTGAACGAGACAGTGAAATGGTTTTTCTTAGACTTTATTACTACTTCCAGTAATGAAATTTATGCACTATTTGGCTGTCTATTAAAAGGCTTCAGACATATTGCTATATATTATATGTATACGTATATCACACAGATCTGCATATAACTTGTGCAGAAGCAACGCTTTGCACGAGGAGAAAAACCGTAAAAAACCTCTTAAATGACTAATTCAAAAATGTACTTTTCGTATGCACGAAAACACCTAACTTTAGAAGATAAAGAAGCAAATCTACACTTGTTCGCTGTGATATTTGCGTGCTTATCAAAGATTATTCAAAAAAATTAAATTTCATATTTACGCCGTTCATGCAGGATTTCTGCGGGAAATCATTTGATGAGGTTTTTGATTATTTCTCACTAAGTACGGATATCATGCTCACCGCTGTTTGACTCATCATTCTCTCCTGTTCCAAAATTGTACAACAAGTCGTTTTTGACAGAAGTATACTGGTATTATGCTTTGTGCCTCTACTTTATGAAAGATAACCGCCCATCCGCCAGTAACCCCTGCAGTCCTCAAGTTTAAACAAGATCTTCTTTACTTAGAGATAGTTCAGTTAGCTTTTTTTAAAAGGTAGTACATTCTATGCACGCGAAAATGCTGCACTAGCAAAAAACGACGGCAAAAGACAATAAGATACTACTAGCAATTCCGGATGATTCATTTAATCTAGTGCTTCCCTGAGCCTCTAATTTTGGCGCTTTGGAGCGAGCTCACATTTAAGTAGATAGTTAGGCTAACTTCTAATGTCTCAACTTTGTTATACTCCTACATATAAAACATAGAAAAAATGCCTATGAAACCGTAGGAGAGAATTCAAATATGGGTCTTTAGAGTTTGACAGAATGCAGCGACGCAGAGGGCTAACGTTGCTGCAGAAGCCTCATGTGTGATTCGTTTATAACTGCAGTGGGACCCTGTTGTAACCCCTACATTCTACGTCGTCAAAACCTTGTTATTGCATAAAGGTCGCACTCAAGCCATTCCCCATCGGAGCATTCAAAAATAAAATGTTCCACATAGGCTGCCCCAGTGGTAACATGAGCTCTAGCTGAGAACTAAAAGGCTGCCTTGCGCTACCAGACGGTAGCGGTTACCTTAAGATATCTAGAAAGCAGTACCCTAATAAGTACCTAATAAGCAACACAAGCACCAGGTAAATCATCCTTTTCAAGCTAACGCATATGTCAGCAATATTTTTTCGAAGTTATTGCTGCGGTCGAATAGATCGCACCATTTCTGCACTCTCCGTGTTTTCTACAGAATCAGACCTCTTCATTCTGCCTGGCATCGGTCCCTACAAGTGCTGTTATTCGAATTATACAAGCTACTACTTAAAAGGCATATTTTTGATTTATGATCTTCTTCTTCGCTGGTCTAAGGCCTCGCAGCGCCATTCCCTAGAAGCCGTATAGAAATACGTACAGACATGCAAGCAACCTTCTCTAAAACTCCTCAGAATTTTTCAAGGTAAAGAAAGAATGCATATGACTAAACAAAGAGACTTTGCTTATGGTGATAATGAGCTGAAAAATTCATGTAATGAAATTTTATCGAAAATAACAATCTACTATCTACAGAGATTATCTCGATGGGGAGAGAATACCTTGAGGTGGTACACCACTGACATGCACTGGAAAAGAGGAAAAAATGCTAAAAATAAATCTGTTCCATTAACATTTATCTTGAAGTATCGCTTCGTTCTCGAAAACGCAAAAACAGCATGCAAAAACGGCTTTCGATCCGATGAAGCGTTGTAATATTTTTGTTGATAAATGGTACTTTGAACTCCGCGACTGTTTTTGTTTGTTCGACTTCTCTGAATTTATGGAGAAATTCTCGAGCATCTTCGTCATCCCCAGTGAATTAAGCCAAATGTACTCAAAAAATGAAGAGCGATGATGTGGGCCTCTCTCACTAATGTCACTAATGCTGCTGAGCTGCTTGTGCAACTACGTGCTATAATTGGCAAAGAGACTACAGGTGCTGCGTTTCTCAGTTTTCTATTATCACCAATTCTATGTAGTACCAGCAATGGCTTGTACAAATGCAGTATTCAACTTTGTACAAAAGCTTTCTTATGTAGACCTTGAAATAGGGTAAAGATGCGCATGACCGTGATCGCATACGGACATCCCTTACTGTTGCTCTCCCTCCCCGTTGCCCCAAGAACTTAGATACTTGGATGGCCTGTCCTCAGGAATCATGCAGGCCCCAGCATTTCTTCCATTCGTTTGTTCTATCGCTAGCTTCATCCAAGATGATGGTAGAGTTTGTGATTGGAGCCGTCCGTAAGCTCTCATTACGCATTCCAGCTGGTACATTTTTTTCCAGGAACATGTTTGACCGTTTCTTTGGGGGTCTTCCTCGAGGACGTTTCACTTCTCTTGAAATCTACTTCAACGTTCTTTTCGTCCATCTCTAATCAGTTCTCCACACGATGTGATAGGTGTTTGTCTTACAATCGGTGTTTTGTCTTAGACAGATATTCCGCTGGGTCACGAAAACGGGACGTCTCACTAAGATCAGAATTGCGAAGCCCGGCTCATGTTGAGTTCGCCGGCTATACTTCAGAAGACGTCTCTCAAGCGCTCTGTGAGCGGTCCGTAGCCTCCTCGACGTAGTGGCAGTATCCGCCCACTTCTCAACTGCTAACATAGTGTTGGCAAGTCGCATCGAGCAGTTGGGCACGTAGCTCCGGGTTTCTCAGGTGGTCCGTGGAATCCTTCAGAGACCCGAAGGCGGCTTAAGCTGCTTTACTCATTCTGTTCAGTTCGTCTTCCGGATCGTTCTCTATGTTCATCCAGCGTCCAAGGTACACGTAGGAAGGCATCTCCGCAATGGGAGAGCCTTCCAATTCCATTTCTTCTCCTTCGCTGCAGGCGTTCCTCATGAACTGTGTCTTCTTCCGATCCTTCAACATCGTCTCTGCTTCAGCGGTACTCCTCGAAAAGAGAACGGCAGAGGAATCGTCCGTCAACTCGTATGCCTCTTTCGTCCCACTAGAGTGACTTCATTTTCCACTGCAACGCGGCGGTGAACAGCTTTGGCGAGATTGTGTCGCCCTGACGTACCCCTTTCCGACTGGTATTGAAAGGGGGCGATGGAAAAGCTGCATCGTTGTTGAGCAGTTCTTGAGCAGTGATAGGCGAGAAGGTCCGATCCTGGGGCTGTACTCGCCTTCATGGTGTTAATTGCGGCTCGTACTTCAGCAGAGAGAACCCGCGGTGGTACTTCGCGAGCGGAGATGTTGGGGTCTGGCACCGGAGTTGACGAACGAAAGGGATTAGTGTAGAATCTCTTCGCTTTTGATTCCATCTCGCCACGGAAAGATGTTGGAGTTCCGTCCTCCTTCAGAGGTACAGTCAGCGTAACATGGTACTCCTGGAGGTCCCTTCGGCATTTCTTAAGACTTGTCCGTTTCTGTGCTGCTTCCAAAATCCTTGGTTGCCTGTAACTTCGAAGATCCTCCTGCAAAGCTCTTCTGCAGCTGGTGTTCGCCACCAGCCGCTCGACGTGTGATGCATTTGGATCTAGCCTCAAAGCTCTCCTTCTTCTCTGCAACTTCTTTGCGGCGTTCGAGATGCGTTCCAAGTGTGCTGATCGGGGCTTCAGGGCTCGTTCTGCGCAGGCTTCCAGTCCTTTAAGAAGCGAACCGTGGTCCTCCTTCAGGTCCTCCAGGACATGTAAGTCATATCGAGACAAAGACTCCTCAAGCATGGCAACGTCATACACGACATCCTTCTTTCTCTTCGAGCTGTGGCAGATGTTCTTCTCCAGCTTGTGGTTGAGTCGTACCTTTGCTCAAAGGAGACGCTGATCCGAACCACAGCAGAAAGATGGGACTACGGAAACTTTCAGCGGATACCATCTTCAGTTGGTGAGTCTGTGGCCGATCTTCGCGTGAGTCACGCCGTTGGGTGACTTCTAAGTCTACCTGCGGTGTCCCTTCTTCATGAAGACGGAGTTTCCACGAAACAGTCGAGCGGCGGACAAAAGCCCAGCGAGGCGATTGCCATTTTCGTTTCGGAGTCCTAATCCGAATTTTCCAATCCTGTTCTCAGCTCTTCTGTAGCTGTCCCTATCCTTACGTTGAAGTCTCCAATAACGAAGTTGTGGAAGGACTTCTCGTTGTAGATCACTTCTTTCAACTCTTTGTAGAACACGTTCAGTTCGAGCTTATCAGCCATTGACGTTGTTGAGCAGCAGTTGATGATGCTGGTGGTCTTCTGGCGTGGAAGGTGGAGGCGGAGGACAGCCAAGCGAGGTGACAGGATTACGTGAGAATCGACGAGATGAACGACTGATGGGTGTACAACAAAACCAACGCCGCCAACATTTCGTCCTGGGATCTCCTCGCCTCGGATGACGAGGGTCCCGTCCTTCATCTGCCTCACGTTTTCTTTCCTGTTCTTGGTCCAAAGCGATCACTTACGCTGCGATGGTACTTGATGCGCCCTGTAGCTTCAAGAAGAGCGTGGAGTTCGGCGTTGCTGGATACTGTTTTTGCGTTGTAGGCGCAGATTAAGACGTAGTCTCCATGACAAGTCGTGGACATGTCGTTTTGGTCCGAATCCGGTGACGTCCTGTGCAACCTGAGATTTATTCGCCTCTCACCAGTCATGTCACTTACGTCGGAGCAGACATAGCCGGGTGTGCAGGGTACTGAGGGAGAGCCCATGCTGGACAGAGCAAGATGATCTTTCTCCCACACCAAGCAGCCATGCCGCGGCGTGCTTGGCTTTCACTACAGGTGGTCGCCAAACCTCTTGTGGATCAAGAGTAGTACCGACTAGCGACATATTGCCAGAGGCGGCCGACCTAGTAGTCGGTCTACACTTAGCTAGACAGATGTCGAATTCCTTCACAGACTGGGTGGCCCTATCTGAAGATGAACTCCCGCTGTACTTCGTAGTTCGACGCTCATTGGCACCCCCACGCCACGATGAGGCAACAGATCGTAATGTGTAGGTCCCCCGAGAATGGGTCCGAAAATTTCTGGGAGTGGCTTAGACGCCAGGAACAAATTCAAGGAAGGATCGATTTTTAGAAAATAGTTTTCGGTTTTGTTTCGAAATGTCGATTTTTGTTTTCGAAAATTTTTAGAGGCATTTTTACTTGAAAACATTTTTTTAAAAATTTTACAGTCGGTTCTTCCTGGCCCCACCCCCGCCTTCGATCTGAGAGGGAGCCCCCTCCTCTCCCGAAAAGTTTCTAGGACCGCCACTGATCAGTATATTCGGAACTAGCAACATTCATACTGTCTGTTCTTGCACTGCTGTCTGATCTCTGCAGTGCTTCACATTTCAGCTGCTTTTTCTCCTAACTATAAGATTTGCTATTATAACCTCTTTTTTTCTTTCGGCTGCCATTGTGCTTTATTTCTTCTGTGATGTAGCGTTTGCTGTACTATAAATTTAAAAAAAGCTAAATGGAGCCCGAGTTCAGCAATGCTAAAGCCTTTCAGAAAAATTTCCTATTTTTTAATCTATTTCATGATTTAGGAGATCGTTGAATGTGCAGATCTAGCCCGCACTACAGTGTCATGTGCAACTTCTATCAGAGCCCCTGGCTTGAAATTTGCTTTAGAAGCGATTCTAAGCACCCGTACGACAAACATGCAGCCGTTGGAAGACAGCTACTTTGTTCATAGACCCTTATCTATTGTCTTATTTCTTCTCCAGAAAAGAGTTTCCTCCCACAGCGCGCGACGGAAAAATCCACCATACACAGATGCGTGAAGTACCTCTTCATTCGGACACTTGAAATGTGGGGATCATCCATCTTCTGCGAAATACCGAATAACTTTACGATGAGTTTACATGCGGCATTCGTTATTAAAAGCCTATGGCTCTGGAGCATAACCTATAGATCCCGAGAAAACGATTTTTCGAATAAGAGTTGGAAATAATTAACTCTCAAGTCTCTCCATTTTCTTGCGCAACTTTGCTACTTTTCAGTTCATTCCTTGTTGATTCCTCCCATACTGCTGTTGTGTTATTTAGTCTCTAGGAATATGTATTTAATTTTGATTACAAAAAACACCGGAACCTCGTCCAGCCAGTGATTTGAAAATTAATTAGCAGAAATCACACTTACTTGAGTCACACTCACTGAAAAGTCCCACCATACCTACTTCGTACACTACAATACCCACCTTGAAAGGCCCCGCACGTTTGCATTAGCCGGTATCAAGACCTCAGAACCGCTTCAAAACTTGTTCAGCGGGATTATTTGAAAGTTGAGTAAAAATACGGTATCTATATTGTACGGTGGTGCCTTACTGTGATGTTATGATAAGCAGATGCAAACGTACCTTATACTACCATAAGCTTAAGACTGCCCTAAAAATGGTACTATGGTGTCGACTGAAGTAGCCCAGCTATATTGGAAACTGGCGATTCTGAACATCTCCAGGCTAGTCGCATAACATGGTTCAAGTAGAATTATGACTCGTTAAATCTGAAGCTAAGGTAGCAGAAATTTCGTTTGCATCAATCTAATGCTTACTTACATTGAGCTGGCTATTTCCTAGCGATTCTCTGGAGTCTCCAGTAGAGCTTTTATTCGGGAATGTATAAAGATAGTCTCATGTCTTGATGAGAGATGGCAGCTTTCATTAAGAGTGTCTCCGAGCTGCAGTTTCTCAGGAATTTTCCTATAGCAATCAAAGTGCACCCACTCTAAGCTCCGGATCCGCATTCCTCAAGCTATTTCCGTAAGTTGTTCTAATGCTGAACCAGATTTTCAAGCTATTCTAACAACTCTAACGGCAACGTTCAGTCTCAGAAAGGTAGTCGAGTTAATACGGTAGGAATGTTGGAGGAAGCCTCCGCTATTCCCTTACCGTAACAGCAGTCACGATCGTTGGCTCTAACTTCCAAGAAAGGCCCTTTTCTTGAGTCAGGATTGAGCTTTGAGCTACTGCAACGGAAATTTCGTCAAAAAAGGTTGAACGAACAATGCTACTGCTTTATATTGTTTTGAAGTTTTCTTTTTTTGCATGGTTGAAATTGTTGAAATTTCTTGTTATAGAAAACCACTTTTTTTTGGATGCTGCAGTTGATGACTCTGTGGTAGGCATTCGGTGGAGGCTCTTCCTGACATTCCACATAACAACTCGACAAGTTTTTTGACCAAGCGCTATTCAAACAGAAGAAACGTAACCGCCTATGTATGTATAATGATGACGATGTTGTGCAATCCCGCTTACGTCCCAGGGGAGTAGTGCCGAATGCCCCATAGCTGGGATTCATTCCGAATATGGAAGCGTCTAGGATACTTGAAGAGCTATCTTTGCTTGTGACGAGGGCCCAGTGCATTTCGCACCTTTATGTGTTTTAGGCTGTGCTGTGAAATTACTGTGACACGCATTTAGGTCAACATCTTACTTGAGAATCCCAGCGCAGTAACGAATCTTCAAGAACATTTACGTTACAAGTCCTCAAAGTTAAGAGCAGGTTAGGTTGCACTGTCGCCACGATTATGCTTGATGACGCAGTTCTTGTTGAGGGAACTGTTTCTGTATTTTTTTAAATATAAATTAAATTCGTCTCAGTTTGAGGAGGTGTTGAACCCGGCTCTCACATTAGCATGGCATGACGAACTCCCCTTCACCACCCAGTCATTCTTTCTTGCCCTGAAAAATCATCGCTTGCAACCGGCTTTTATAGCTAGAAGCGAAACTTTCTCAAGGGTCTCGAAGGAGATATAGCAGACCACTCTTGTTACTGCATTCGCCAAAGCTAAGAATTTTCGTTTACATGCCTTTCGCTTTGGAACATTACATCAAGGAAAAAAGCTGTGCCGCTTTAACTAAAGTACAACCTTTGTGTGATGCACTGCGTTTCATGAATATATAAAACCTCTACTTTCGCATAATATTATAGATTTGCATCTCATTCCATGGGTCATCTCTTTAGAATCACTCGCCTGTTCTTCAGGTCCAACTAGTTCCCTGGTTAGTCGCTACCTCTGGTTCTTTTCTCAAGAAAAGCATTCTGTGTCCGATTTATGCTTTCGTCTAGGCTCTTTCAAGCGGAGTTTCCGTCTAAAGTTGCGTCCTAGAGTTAGCTACTAAATTTCACTTCTCGTTTAGAGTGAACGTTCTACTGATTTCATCCCAAATAAAAACTTTTGAAAACTTCTGAAACAAAGTAAAATCCACCTTTTAAGGCCTACCAAAGCTCGAATAATGACTGGCACCGGGCACAGCGATGCTGCGATTGGTTGGTGACCATGGTCTGCCCTGCCCCAGAAAATTTCGAGCGATACTCACAGGTTTTATGGGTGCGGGACGTAATGTCGTGAGCAGACACGGGCCGGCGCCGCCATCATTGATTGGCCACTACCAGCGCGGGCGGACCTAACCAATGACGGCGGCGCCGGCCCTCGTCTGCTCACGACATTGTGTCTCACACCCGTATTGCTATAGCACGTTGCGGACGAGAATGCAGCAAAATGCGTCCAACCCCAAATGTGATTCCAGCTCACATCGACTATGAGCTTGCAAGTGACTGTACCTAATCGCTGAATTCTCAGTTAAGTTATGAATCTATTTCTGAACAATTTCTGTATGTTTTGAATGCGTACAGTCCACCAGTCATCTATCTATAATTTTGAGCCTGCATTAGAAAAATTAGGCATTGTTCATGACGAGCTACGTGGCCTGATCTCTAGATATTTGCAAGCTATGCTAGGAATCGTATGAGAATCCATCACATGTCAGCGAAAACAAGTGAGTTTTGCTAGAACTTTCGCAGTACTCTTTACGCATACTCATGAATTAACGACAGCTAGAGCGCATATCTCTTTAGTAAGAGTTTCAAAATATCTCCATCCGAATTATTCACACAGGCGTTCAAGCTTTAACTTTAACCTGGTCGGCCACAAATTGGTTATTTTTATGGAAATTTAGAAGCAGTGGTTTCAGAGGGCTGCCGAGTTATCAGACTGGAAACGTTGGAAATCTCCTATTTCTCCTTATGATGGTAACAGTTTTCGTCACTAGCTCAAACTTCTAAATGGGTCTACTGTTTCTGAGTGATGCACAAGCGGAAATATACCGACAATTGTCTCAATACCAGTACAGCAAAATTCAGCTTCTTTCCCTAAAACACCGAGCAAACTGGCTAGAAATATTCATGTAGCTTTACTAACCAGAAGCTTCTGTTTTCTGTTCGATAAGGTAAGGTTTCTGTGTTTCTCCAGGAGTGAAACCTTTTCCTGTACACAAGTTATGTGCGGGAAGATAGATTAACATCAGGCCTACCCTTTTCCTGTTAAATGGCTCGAACATTATTTCCGGCGCTAATACTAGAAGAACCAAATTGTATTTTTTTCAGCTTCAGATATAATGAAATTTTTTTATTCATACGGAAGAGCCAGATACTTTTCGTTTTAAGATTACTAAAAGAGCGATATGATTTAGGTAAGGAAACCCGGAGGGAGAGGTGTATAGAAGGAGGGGGGAACACATGTGCGGCGTGAGGGAAGGAGGGGGATCGTTCACATGACAAGCATTTGGAAGAATGTTCACATTTTAGAAGTGGGCTTTATGGCTGTGAGATCCGTTCATGTGCATTCTTGCTCATATCTGCTCACTGGAAGTCGTATTGTCTGAAACTTGTTGTGTCAGCGAAGAATCTGAGAATTCTGAAGCCTTATTTTGGCTTGAGATCTCAATTTTCCCATACACATTCAGTGCATGAGATGAACCTAACCTCGGTCTAGAAAGGTAGGATTTGCGCTAGCGGTTCGTATTCGCCGGACATACATATTTGTAGACTAGGCAACGATGCTCTGATATTATTGCGGGGGCAATTTAAAAAATAAGGTTTTCAATACAGCCCCAGAGGAGTTCTAAAGAGTGTAGAGAATCAGTCTCAGTGATCGCCGCGATCGCTGTGGACGTAGCGGTTCCCTGTTGTTGAGATTTTCTCGTCGGTTCGGACTGTGGAGTTAAAATTCGAAAGAGCTGTATATACCAGAGCCTAAGGACATGCAAACGGTTAAGTTACAAACAGTGTCGTTAAACCGAAGCAGCTAATTTTTTCGTATTTTTGAAGAACTAAAACTAAGAATATTTACTGCCACAGGATATATTATACTATGCTATTACAAGATTTTATGACATTTAGACTTAATTAGTCAGATGTTCCCCCACAGTTCTCTGGAGTCAGGTAAGAAACTTAATCTCTTATGCGAAGATTTATCCTCTTATACCTCTTTGCTAGTTAGAACAAGTAATAAGTGCTACAGCTACCGTATAGCTTTAAAAAGGCTTAACTGCCCCTGATAATGCTAGCGAATTGTTTTTTTTCTAGAATTAATGTCCGCCCTATCACAAATGCAGCTGCACTTCGACAAAGCTTGCTACTCATGCCTCAAGTAAATGTCAGAGTGCAGGTGGTAAAAAGCTTCGTTGTTCATTGCTGATACGATCTGATTTGTTGTCTTTTTCGTTTTCCTTTCCTCTAGTGATCTTTGATTTCGAATCGTTAGAGATAAAGCTACGAGAAATCTTAGCTTATGTTCAGTAGCAGTTATTTCTACATAAGTTAATTGCCTAAAAAAGCCTACAAAAACTCCTTTTCTTCCGTAAATAACGTTATTATTTAGAAACATGTCTGCAAGAGATCTCCTGCTCAAACCTAGACTGAAAATGTTTTATTTCCTGTGAATTAAGAAGAGGAACGAGTTCTTCCTTTAACAACTCCTCTCATAAACCAACGCTTGTTTTTCGGAACCTTTAAGCTGCTTTATTTTGCCTGACGTTCACAAGGAAAGTCTCATAATTTTTTTTCCAGTGCCGTGCCCTCTTGCTAGGGCATGACAGACCTTTTAAGCAGAACTTCCTCAAGCAACTCTTCAATCATAACGAAACTTGACGTCTATTCGCCCCTTGCAAAAAACCTTGGACACTCTGAACATTGTTATTTTCTTGATAATACGAATTTTCTTCAAGTCACTTTTTACGCATTATGTGTGTAGAAAGTCTTTCGATTACAATCTACTTGTTAGGTTCTATACTTTTTTAACTTCTTACAAAACCGTTAAATGCACCACCCACGCTAAAAACGAATTTCGAGATTCAGGCAGTTTATGAACTCTCGATGACTGAATAGTCAAAAGCCAAAGTGAGAGCACCGGTAAGCTGCTCGTTGCCGAAACGCCAGTGAACCGGGCGTACCGGGTACGAGGAGTATGTAACGAGTTGTCTCAGTGTGATTTGCGCACAAGCGCTATAATCACTAACTATGAGTGCTTTGTACGAGTCTTTTATGTCTATGAGCTTAAGGCGGCGAGCGAATGCAGTGGAAGGCGCGCGATGCACTGAAAACTCGTCCGTAAGTCGGACGAGTCTCCTGGAGCGATTTTCTCTATCAAGTATGAATTTTGAGCCGAGAAATTCAAAGCTCAGCCATTCTCTGAGATTCTTTTTCAAAATGCATCGAGAACTCAGCGAACTTTCTAAGCGTGGGTGCTGCCTTTGAATCCAAAAATCCAACCGGGTCACTCATCTGCAGTATTGTGTAGAAACTATAGCACCTAACGATAAGACAGAAGGGTGTGCAAGTTATATGAGAGGAGGATGGGGTAAACACTCTTCTAGATATGTCTCCTGCCAACAAATCGTTCAGCCTTTGAGGTAGTTGCCTTCAACAGCGATGGCTTGATACTCTGCCTAATAGAATGTACCTGCGCTACATATTCTGTTACTTTAAAGGCTCACTGTGACTTTCCCTCGTTAAGTAAGAAGGTGTCAGGAACTTTAATTTTCCATCCATAATCCTCACGGCCAGGGAACATGGGCAGATACAACTTCTGACTTTTCGAGCGTTTCAAGTAAAAGGTGGTTCAGCCACCTATTCTTGCCTTACTTACATGAACAAGTGGTAACACTTGGATGCATTAAAAAGGTTGCGTATCTCCCAATACTGTTTTCTTAAAAAATGGGTTTTGCTCTAAACTTACCGTTGGGTAGAAGACATAAATCACCTTGGAAGATTATCAGCTCTGCAAAGGAAGGCGTCAAATATATTCTTAATTTGGAGAAGGCCCACATGGTGGACCATCCCAAAATTTCCTGCTAATACATTCTGGCTCATAACGATACACAACGCCGTTGATCGTACGTTCATTTTAAATGTCATAAAAGTTCACTGCAGTCTGTGATAGGTGATGGTACACTAAAAAATGTAGCACAAATAGACGTTAGGTTCTGACTTATGTCACATCTTCGTCGCACATATACATCCAGTTTAGTCGTTGCCGCACGCCTGTTCGCTGTAGATTAATATTTATAGAGTTACTTTCAGAACTATGGTGCGTGGGATAGTCACAATGGAGAGAGTGGAGACATTTTCCGCGGCTCACCGTCTCCACTCGAATCAGCTCAGCGCAGAAGAAAATCAACGAATCTACGGGAAATGTAACAATCCCAATGGACATGGGCACAACTACGTTTGGAAGGTGAGCTAGTTGAA
The DNA here is from genome assembly GCA_000797555.1 of Oesophagostomum dentatum. Taxonomy (NCBI): domain Eukaryota; kingdom Metazoa; phylum Nematoda; class Chromadorea; order Rhabditida; family Strongylidae; genus Oesophagostomum; species Oesophagostomum dentatum. The sequence goes on from KN552179.1 coordinate 14,551, forward strand.
AAAAAAACACTGGAAAGGGCTTCCTATATAAGTCGGAAAGATTTTGCAGCTTTATTGGACCTACATATTGCCCATATTTCATACTTTTATTAGAATATTGGTATCATCGTTTCCGACCTCTATCTGTGATTTTGTTAAGAAGAACATTTCATACTTGCAAAACTACGGATTTAGGTGAAGCTTCGTGGCATTCCTGATCCTGAAACGGGTATGATCTGTGATCTTGCTGAGCTGAAGAAAGATATGAGAACAATTCTCGATACTGTGGACCACAAGAATCTCGATAAAGATGTTGAATGGTTCCAGGTAAGCTAACCGTATTTCTAAACTTTGCTATCTTCGGCAGAAAGCTTTCTTTGGTTCGTAGAAATATATAGAATGAGAAAACCACCAACACAGGACTTCAGTAGAAATAGTATACAGAGAAATACGGGTTCTAATTTTTGCCTTGATTTTGTCAGGGAACCTCTCGAACTTGGTGATATCATTTTTGCTTGGCTACTTTCAAAAAAAATGGAAATTTTTTCTATGAACCTCAAAATCGAGTGTTTTTTAACGAAAAGAGAGAGTTTTGAATTGGAAACCTTTTGTGCGTCGCTATTCTGCGTATGTGCTCTAGGAGTAGAATACATTTGCGAAAAACAGCTTTTTTAACAATAAAGTAAATCTGAGCAGAACTTCTGGCCT
>KN552200.1:8398-21484 GCA_000797555.1 Oesophagostomum dentatum
GACAACGACGATGGGTGCGTTGCATGCGCCAAAGAAAGCTAGACTTACCTTCGGAAGTGCTCATTGTGACAAGACCCGAACTGAATGCCCTGTTGGCGGTAAGGGCTTATATACTCCTAGAATGAAACCTGATCTTCGTAGTGCAGCAAAAAAATGTTCACACAGAAACTAGAATATGAATAATGAATACGGCTTCGTAAAAACTTAAAGCATTTGCTTTGGTAGGGGTTCTTCTGTCCGTTCAACTTCTTGTCAGATGTCTGCTCCGAGCTAGTTTACTATCCTTGAAATTTTTTTGAGATTTTTGAGATTCTAATCCAGATAAAGTCACGTCTACATTGATTCGTAGCAGTTAATTCTCACTCTTGAAGTTACTCTCTGTCTACGGTAAACAAAAGCTACAAAAGCTAGACTGGAAAAGTGGTGCACGATTGCTGTGGTGTTTGAAGAACAAACTAGGACACACTGAATATGAGGGACAGCATAAACACTTATTCTTAAAATTCTTGACTCGTACTGGTTTGAAAAAGTTGAGTCAGAGATTTAAAATTTTAGACTACGCTTACGGTTTTTAGAGGAGGGGGAAATAGGACTCAATGCTGAAGCTGACATGATGGTAAGTTGTGATAAGCTAAGGTAAAAAAGTGGCGCAAGGTCTTGATGGATTCTAATAAAGGAAGCCTGTGCCAGGCACACGCCACACCTGTGCAGCTGTGTTCTTCGTAAAGCGAAAAGGTTTCATCCAAAAAAGTGCAGTTGCTTAGTTACCAAGCCAGTACAAAACGAACCTATTATTATCCGCATAATGGAAAAACATGATGGCGTGAAAAAATGGTGTGCTTAAGGGTTACAACAAATTTCCAAGAATGTACAACACCTAAGAAACCTTATATAAGCACACATTCTCCATGAAGGAGGGGGAAGGGTGGGGAAGGGGGGGGGGGCTGAGCGATTATTCGAACACGTATATTGGATGTTCTCGACTATGATCTATGTCTGACTATTGAAGTCCCGCATACAACTTCTTTAATTAAAACGGTGCAAAATAGGGAACAGTCGCGCGGGCAGGTAAAAGTTCACGTTCCGCAAAACGAAAAGGTGGAATCAACGCCGTAAATGTTCAGTTTCGACCAAAAAATTTCTTACCATTTTATGTTCTATCAGTGAATGTGCAATTTTAACATGCAAGAGATAAATATCTAATAAGCAAAATGGCCCAGTGCTTGAGTCTGCGAAGGCACGCCAAAGTAGTTATGGGTTATCGAGAAATTGGAACACAGGATGAAAGGAACACCCGCAGCACTGCGACGGAAAAAAACTGTCACAAAACTGATGATCATAGGCTTGATGAACGGTAGAAGGAGTGACCACGTTGTTTACTCTAAGTCCGATTGAAGGAAAATGTAGCGATCTGTATGTGTAATAATGTATGTTCTCACCTATTTCGTTGTAACTGTTTAGATTTTTTTGCGAATTTCCAGTGCCTAGCTATCTTTACAGTCAAGTGACTACTTGGATTGTTTTTCAGATACCTCTTCTTTTGGGCTAAGAATGTATTTATTTCGACTGCCTAAGGTATAAAATGGTAAGAAACTTCTCGTATCTTGGCACTTTTTTCCAATTAATTTGATCGAAGCTGCATGTTTTACAGAGATTTTACAATGGATGGATATTGGATATTTTCCGCCCACGGTGTTTATCGGTGAGGATCGGCTAAAACTATAGGACTATCTGTTTTGCTCAAGGTCAAGGCAAATACACTGCTACTCATCAGTGGCTTGTCTCAAGCCAAAAGAGGTACTGACCACCTTCTTTCCGTATATCTATCTCTAATAGATAAGAAATGCAAATCTGTGATTGATGAGAATTTAGCAGAAAAAAGCTAGTGCTATTCGATTCAGCATATAAATAAGCTTATATGAGAGAACCTCCACTCAGTTTTATTGATTTACAGAAATGTGAGACCAAAAAATATCAAGAAATGCCCGTTGCAAAACTATACGACATGGCACAAACTTCTATTTTAGAATTATAGCCAATCTGGCATGCTTTGAATCAACTTTTGCAGGACATTCTTTCCTTTCTGTGTCCACTCTTCGATTATCGCGTTTTAAAGGGAATTTGATGAGTTGTACTGCTTGCCTAAAAAGGCAGCACTCACGGACAAAACTTTTCTTCTGAAATTTACATTACTGTGTGGCTTCTATTGAATGCTGAAAGATCCCAAACGTATACTGGATGCAGGTTACCATAACTCCAGTAATTCTCCTTCACAGCGGCCAACCCGACGCGCACCCAGCGGAAACCCGCCCTCTGTCGGCCAATCCATTTGCTCGGATTAGATCGGAAATTTTTAGGTGAAAAAAGTCTAGAAGAGGTGTTTTGCTGTGCGCAACAAAATTTTCAGCCGTAGTCTGAAAGAAGTGATAGGAAATAAGTAGGACATCCTCTTGGTTGCACGAAATTCTCACGTCAGGATCTTCGAGGAACTGTCATATTTTCGTCGCTCATTCATCGTCGTTGATTTAGGACAACCGTCGTGTGCGCGGGGTCTCGTCAGGTTATCGAGAAAAATCGTTTGGGAAAACTTCTGGAATTTTCTTTATTTCATTTTTTTGCCTTGATTTTCCATGTTTTTCATAATTTTCAAGGCTCATTCTTGCTCTAGAACTAAAAGAACTTGAGTAGGTTTTTTTGTTATGAATACTGCTTTTAACGTAAAGACAACTAGCAAGGATACCCCATAGATTTCCCGCTGGGTTCAGACCAGGGGAACAGGTAGGACCATTCCAGTAAATCTTTACGGTTGGCTTTAAGCCAGGTCATAGTTGACCCGCTGATGTGGACGGCAGCGTTGTCTCCTGCCAAGAAATGTGTCGGTAATGGCGAATCCGTCGGAGAAATGGCAAAGATGGTCTTTGAGAATTTCCTTTCCATGTTGCATGTTTGCATAAGTCTCTCCAATAAGAGTGCCACCCGCCAGGACCATCCAAGCTGAACTTTTTTCGTCGAAAAAGATAATCTGTTATACTAAATATCACATCACACATACTCTCATCGCGGGGGAAGCGTGATGTGTCGGGCGGCCTTCAGCTGGTGTGACAAGCTGGGCATAGTCTTCACGACATGCAGCATGAAGTACACCGGTTATCAGGAAGTGCCCAAAGACCACCTGTTGCCATTCCTGAGACAGAGTTGCCGTTACCAGATTTGCGCTTCGACCTGAGCGGACAATATAACACGTCTGCTTATCCTCGTAACTTGGACAAGCACGGCAAGCACGTATTCGGCATTTTCAGTTTTAACTTTTACGCTTTGTAAACCGTATGGCAAGAATATAAAAAATGCAAAAATCAATAACCAATTTTCTGTGGGTGCTGCCTTCAAGAGGCCTACAGCTTGTGCAAATTTTCAGTTTTGAAGTCTGAGCTGGAAATTGTAGGTTTATTAAATACGTATAACGTTTTGAGTTTAACTTCGTTATGTGGTTATCCATGCTAGTGGTTTTTCCGAACCTGTACATTCTTTTTTTTCTGAAAGCTTGCAACTCGAATATTGCCACGATTTGAGCAAAATAGAACTCACTGAGAGATGACTATATGTAATCGTCTATTACTAGTTTTGGAAAGTTCTCCCCCAAAACCAATCCTTCACAAATTGAGCGAGCGCATTTCGAGTTTCGAGCCAGTCAAAAGGAAGGACAAGAAAGTGCAGACTTCCCTAACAATAAGCTCTTAAATATCAGAACATATGAGGGCCGAAAAAGTAGGTCAAATGACAAACAACGTTAATTTAAATCTGGAGAACAGAAAATAACTAAACAATTGAAACTTAGTCTATCCTTTGAATTGGACTATCGTTTTATGAGGGTTCACAAAAATTATATGGAATATCGCGACGACCGTGGTACGCCAAGTTATTTTGGGTGAAAAGTGTTCTTCATCTCAAAATTCTCGAAAACTCAAGAAAATCTTAGGGTTGACGAGAATTACTTGGACAGAATTATATTCGGTGTGAGCGTCAGTAGTGCAGAAAAGTTTATAGAAATCAAAATTTCAGGGTTGGTAAAACTTGCACCTGGTAGTCAAATTTTGGGAAAGTCACTTATCCTACTTGCAAAATCAGTTTCCTTTTTACTTCAACTCTATCTCAGGATTACAATCAAGCACCCTTTAAAAAAGCCAAAATCTCAAATTGTGCACTTGCGCGCCTTGTCGCAAATGAAAAATGGAAAATCAGGGCCATCGCGTACAGTAGCAGTCAACAGTATTCGGACAAGCCGTTTTTTGAAAACACATTTTTGCGAAAATTTTCTCTTAGAGCGATCCGATTAAACTGCCTTTAGAGTACTTAGTGCCACATAATAAACCGCGTTAGCGAGTAGGGTAAGCTCTTCTCCGGATTGCTTGGAAGTGATTTACAAATTCTCGAAATTTTTTTCCTGCTTTCGTAATTCTACCATTTCGCTGTTGTACGCTGCCATAGAAATTTAGGAAAAATTGTAAATACTAGGTTCTCGTGTCGTGCCGTTATTATGCGCATCTCTCTTTCGCTTTACTGATTATTTGGAAGTATGATGCAACTGGACTCGACTATGACCTCTCTAAGGTTACTACATACTATCTCTTTTAATACCCCTTCTACTCATCTTAATAAAAATAAAAACATCTGATCTACTAGAATGCCAAAGATACCCCTCTAGTGCATCTCAAGCGAGAAAGGGCATGAGCAATTCGTAATGCAGGTGCGCATGCCTTTTTCGGAACCTGTTTCGAAAGAATTATTGGAAGTGTGAATCCATCCGTTGTTACAAGCAAATGTCCAAAGGTTTTTTGCACTCTTTTTGAAGGTCTATTAGCTCCCACACCACTTTTTGTTAGCTACTGGTCCAAACTACTAATTTTCTGGGCAGCACAGCGGGACATATAGGGCATATGTGCATCTGTTTATTTTTCGATGGGAATTTGTCCATAGAGAAAAATTTTTCTTAAAAGAGGTGAAAAGGGGTTGAAGGCTATAACTGTGCCTATTTACATTACCTGCCGGAATTGAGATAAGGGTGAGGATCCTTAGAGGGAGCACTAGCCCAGGCTAAAACTCCAGTACAATTGCGCTGTCCAACTGGAGATTCATCAGAAAATCAAAGTACGGAGACATCTACTGTACATCGATGCGCGTAAAATTGCCTCCCTGAGTCTTAATGAGACGCGTACGGCATCCTTCTTTGCCAGGCCCTTTGTCAAAGGTTGCTATCCTCGCTGTGTCGAGGAGCATAAAGGTTGTCTGGGTTGTCCTGGTTATAAGCACGTTGTCTGCAGACCAAGTAATTTCTACCATAGGTGCATTTTCTGGCAAAGGTGCGCACAACAGGCGACGAAGGACGAGAGGCCAGCTATTGAATAGAAGAACGTAGGCTATTTGTTCTAAAGGGTCCTGTGTTCAATTTCCGAAAACAACGCGAACGCCTACGTGAACGTTTGCTGTCTTGGCAAAGCGTCATCCTTACCGATTCCTGACAGTTAATGAAGTAAAAAATTCGCCGGCGGAAAATCATGAGCAGAAGGGAACGGAAACCATGAACACCGCCACTGATGGTAAGTAGCTGAGGTTGACCTTCCATCTCTACCTTCTACCATGCCAACTTGTCACTTCTTTCCACCCACAGCTTCTTTATGAAGTCAAAACGACGTGGTTCTGCTCTGGTTCGAACGTGAAAGCATCAAGGTTGGTCCCGAGTTAGCTGGAATATTCGCATATCGGAAATAATATTATCGATCCGCTCTTACCAAGCATCTCTACTGGTCGCTTTGAGCATGTGGCTTTGATTTATATCATAGCAGCGAAGCTGTTTTTTGTGACTCTTCAAGAACTTTCGCCGACATTTTTGCTGCTTATCATTCCTCCATGAAAAAGTGTCGTACTTTTGAAAAATGCTTTCTCTGCATAAGAATATTTCAAAGTGTATTTTTAAGGAATCACTCTATGACATTTTCGATAGCGCTTAATGAAAATTTCTTCCTATAAAAGGGGCAAGACGTGCGCACTTTCTGAACTGCGATTGCTATCATTTTGGATCTCTCTGTAGTTTCCCAAAGTTTTCCAGTAGATGAAAATCGTCTACCTTATTGTGAGTCTTGTGAGTCTTGGCCTTGGCCCGTCGTTCAGATCTGCCTTCAGCCCCAGAGCCAAGACCATGTGACAAATTTGCTAGGTGTTTTATTATTAATATATTGTACCTCTATCTCTTAAGACGTTACCAGAATCAAAAGGCGGCGTACCAGGAGGTTCCCCAAAGACTACGCCACCTTGCTGGAGGGCATAATTAACAACAAGGACAAGGTGCCCACAAGAGATCTGGGGGTTCGAGAGTAATTAACGTCAAGTTCTCAAGACTCCGCCCATTTAACTGCTCTTATAGGACTGTGCAATGCTGGAAAAGTCAGCAGAAGAATGTAGAATGAAATTAATTGAAAAGTATCAAAAATTGAGGGTGCGCCTGCTGAAAATTAACCTCATATGAATAAATATTTGTCGTTTAAGAAAGCTTGCTTTTTATCCTTTCAGACTATAATTGAGAAAAAGCTCGAAAATTTGCTAAGTTTCTGTAACCTTCGTTTTCACATATTTCCAGTCTGCTTTCTGCGGTGTCCTTTCATTTTCTATCACTCTTCACGTTTCTTTCATTGCATCTTTTAATATCAGCTTCACTTTTAATTTTCACTTCTTGTCAGTTAGTTTCATTCCTCTTTCTTTTTTCATTCTTTTCTTGCCATCTTCAATACGTGTGTTTTCCTGTAAGGCCAGGTAGGCAGATAGGACCCGCGACCCTGTCGTTAGTTACCCGCCAACCCCTAAGATCCCCTGTGGACACGCTATCCCGATAATTGCCCTCTCCAGGGAAAACGGCGTAATCTTTGGGGAGCCTCCTGAGCGCCCTCCGAATCAAAATATGAGACTATCTACAGAAACTGTCATCCAGACAAATGTGGATCATGCAGAAACTGTGAAAGGCAAAAAAAAACAACCACAAGATGTAATAGCAGAACGCTAATTGTGTTTCCGTCCTTAACATGTGTGTATTTTTCTGCAAGCGCAACGGAAGCAGTGTATAATTAAGTAACTAATGCCAGGATAATTTCCTTCTTCAGTAAGGTTAGTGGTATTGCTCAGCATGTAGTGAATTTGCCTATCTGGAGACCCGGTTATGCTTACTTATGATAATGCGACTACTTCGCAGCTTCAGACATTATTATCAAAACAACCGTGACTTTTATTCCCACCGGTGCGGTTCTTTATGATTTTTTTTAAATCCATGAACCAACATTTCCGACCGCCCACTCAATAATATAACCCCTAAACCCTATCGTTTAGCCAGCACTTCTTTAAAAACTATAACTGTAAATCTTGCACTTCTAGTTAATTTCCGCCTGCCCATTGGCCAGATAATACTCCACCAGACAGTATAAAATGATGCGGACTAATTTAACAAGAGGCGGCAACATGCTTTATTTTGGCACTGTAATCGCATAACAGCATTATCTTTCAGGATGAGCACATTCCTCACATGTCTCCAGCTGCTCGCAGCTCTTTACTTGATCGCTGCTCAGAAAAGGGTAAATACTTCATTTACTACACATCATTTCATAGCGTGGGCTCGATTTTTCTTTGCTTGTTTTGGGGGTTTCATTGATTATGAGTTCCTTCTTTATCATTTTATTTCGCTTCCTAGCAGAAAAAAACAGCAAACGCTTGCATATAATCATACGCATTTCAAGAAGCTGGACAAGTAAAAGCGCGCTCTCCAAATTCCAACATTACGGGTTGGAGAAAAGTGTGCGAATATTTGCAAACCACAGAAGCTGTACGGCAAAGCGTAACTTCACATTCTTGACTATATTGTACAGCGATTATCTGTGAGTATGAGATGACACACGACTTGCAGGGACCCCCTGCCAAGATCGATGAGCAGCCTGGCGGTGATATTGCGCAGCTGCGACCTGATATGTAAGTTAGCAAACCGATTTTAGCACCATTAAATAATGTCTATCCTCTTCTCAGAAATGGGAGGAACGATGTGATGCACAATGCATTTCACTCCAATTCAAGCCTGAAATGGGATCGCTACCTCGGCTACGATGGGAAATACGTTGTGCCCTTCATAATCTCCGGAGCTTACAGTGCGTAATGCATGCAGAGTTCTCCTTAAGTAATTTAGTCGAAGCAGAGAATTCATTCAATTATTGGTGCTCTCTTAGTTAGGCGTAGGCGTCCATTTATGTGCGCCCAGAACACAGACGGTGCTGCTGCTCCAACTTTAGATGTGGCCTTTGCTGCCCTAGTAGCGCTAGAGAAGGAGAAAACTGAGATTTGTTTGATTCTAAAAAAAACAGTATAAGCACAGGAGAGAACAAAGTCATAATTATAATTTATCTTTCGACCAATCTCTTCATTTACCCCAACTCGCATAGTAGCTACTAGAACACAACTTTGTAGGACTAAAAAAGAAAGTGCAGAAAGCGTTCAGCGCACCTACGAAAGCAGAGTGTACGGTACTATTTTCAGTGCTTCACCTTGTATGACTGTAAACGTCACTGAGAAGTTGATTTTAAAAAAAAGTTTCTGTTTTACTACACACGATAGATCTGGCAACTATTACTATTTCTTCCATGTCAAACTGCTGAAAAATACAGCGTCTAAAAACCTCAAAACCGGGGAAAATAAACGGTCCTGTCGAAGGACTAAGTAGCTAAAGTGGAAAAGTCAATAATTAGGAAGCAATTGCGTTGCACTAGACATTTCTTAACAAAACTACAACAATTTTTGTTCAAAAACACCAAAAGCGGCTAAAATTCCAGGTTTAAAGGCACAGTTTCATCCCTAAATCACATTAGGGAATTTGGCATTGTCGGAGATTGCAGCGCAAGATAAGTTTAACGATACAGATTTTATGCCACAAATCCACCTGTAATGCCTTTTTTGGAGAGTTCGAAGTGTTCGAAATGGGCGGGGCTACTCTCATCTGCCCTCATCCGTACAAGTTTCAGTTGTTCTGGTAAACAGGTTGTTTGACGCGTTGGGTATACTTACATCATGTGTTTTTAAATGTTTAACGTGCGAACCATGTTAGACTCTACCATATTTAGCACCCTCTACTTTGTGCTGCACAGACATGTAAACTGAAATGTGAGCTGGAATCTCTCAACTCGTCTTGCCGCAAATTCGTACTTTCAAGGGTTCCTAACGGAGCATAAAGACGTGCTTTTTTGTGCTTTTGGTTAGTCTGATTGTTCGAATCAGCGTATTCTGCTTATTCAGAAAATGCTTTTATCTCAGAGATGATTTTGAGGCGAGACTGGGCCTTTAAGCAGGTTGGTTGACGCGTTGAGCGAAATTTCATCAAATCAGCTATGTCTAACATGTAAACCGTGTAGTACTCTGAGTTTACACTCAAGCTAGAAGTGTTCAGTTCCTATTGCAAACTCGTCCTTCTAAGATTCCGTTACATTGACTTAAAGACGGGGTTTTCTCAGCTTTTGACACGTATTACCTATACCATTGGAATCAGGGTGCCCGGGTTGTCCAGAAGATGTCTTTATCTCAGAGACGATTCCAAGATGAAACTGTGCCTTTAAAATTAGCTACTGCTATCAATATCAACCTTCTGTTGTGTTCTGCCGACCAGCTTCTTAAGGTGGAAGTTTTATTAGCCTTACGTTTTGGAAAACCGACTTCTTCAGAGTCCTGAAAGTTGATTGCAGNTTTTTTTACCTCATGCTGTTATCCGCAATATGATCAAAACTGCTGTAGGTGTATGTACAGGTGAAAATGAACGACTCGAGTCACGAAATCTGGCCATCCAAATTGCACGAAGTAATGGCTACAATACCCAGCGCAGTCACCACCGTAGAATGCGTGCACAACATTTATCATTTAGTCACTCTCCGAGCAACAACAAAATTCCATTCTGCTTGCCTTTTGTGTCTGATAGAGTCAGCGCAGCGATAGGACGACATCATGTTGGTGAAAATCCCTAATGACAATATCAGGAAACAGCTGGTGCGAAACAGACTCTACGATATAGACTGTATACTAGAGCACTGCATTGTGTGTCCATATGGAAAGGTAGGAGACTGCACAAAGGCGGGTTGAGTGTACCAGATAGAATGCCTGACTTGTAACGCCTTGTACATAGGGGAAACCAGTAGGTCCTTAGGCACAAGAATAAAAGAGCATTTAAGCGGGAAAAGAAGAGTAAATTTGACAACACCACTGGGAAAACATAAAGCTGAAGTACATAATGGAAACGACTTCGAGGTAAAATGCGTAATTCTAACATGCGAATCCGAAATTCTTGCCAGAAAAACGCTAGAGGCCGCATTCATTTGCAGCACAGATCCAGCAATGAATAATAAAAATGAATGCTTACGTGTAACCATCTCGTTCCCTGTAACCTGTAACCATCTCGTTCCCTTTTTATCGCTATGCGAGCTCTAAGTGGTATAAATACCCACAGTCAGCTGAGCAATGCTCAGTGACGTCCGTTACCGCTAGTCTCAATTCTACGGATTTCTCAGAAACGGTGGAAGGAGCAGGCTAGTCATCCTGTTGTTTGCGTCAACCTCGCAACGCTACGCCCTAGACAAGGTCTAGACTTAGCAAACCATGAGGAGACGCTTGACGGTATAATGCATGAGGTAAAAAACTGCAGTCAACTTTCAGGCCTCTGAAGAAGGCGGTTTGCCGAAACGTAAGGCTAATAAAACTTCCACCTTAAGAATCTGGTCAGCAGAACACAACAGAAGATATAGTATTTAATCCACAAAATGCCCAGGTTTCAAGAAGAAGGAACATGAAGATTATCATCAATCATTACTGATCTATAAATGTGGTTGATTGGAAGATCCGATGACGCTGTAAGAAGTTCTGATACAGAATCATTGAAGCGTTATTGCCATTTTGGGCTTTTTACAAGTTAAAAACAACACTCATGGAAAAATGCTTTCTAATTTTTTTCGGATACACTGTTACCATCTAACAGAATAACTCCGCCCCGCTAACCATTTCCATCTTTTCTGATGTACCAAAATCGGGGAATATTGAGCCATTTTCCATATGTGCACTATTTTAACAGTGAAGAACTATAAAGTCTAAGAGAAGTTCTTGGGCCCCTTTTCTGCTCTGATAGCTGATTATATCAAACTATTTTCCATAAAGTCGCTACTGTCAACACTGTCCACTGGTCTAACAACAGGGCGGTTAGGTAAGGGGGTAGCTCGACCTAAGTGGATCTTTGGAGGACGACAGAGAATTACTGGAAAGCCTTTTTTACTTATTCAGTATTCGGTGAAAGGAGCGCATTTATTGGAAAACTAGAACAATATTTTTCCTTGTGAATGTTTCCTTTAAGATATTTGCAGGTGACTGGATACAAAAACTACTCTGCTAATTGCAAGCGTGAACAGTTTTGTTGGTAAAGAGATATTATTCTTGAAGGCACTCTGCTCATTGTATGTGGCTGCAGCAATGCACTAAAATACCTAAAATACCGAAGTTCAAAGTTAGGATAGGAAGTGCCTCAGCAGTTATGAGACGACAAAGTTATTTGTAAAGACTTAGAAATGCAGAAAATGAGATCTTTAACGAAAGAAATCAAATGCAGCTTTCGCTTTTTCAGCAAGTGGTTTAAATGTCGAAAGGGTTAGCAATGAAGTTATTTTTTTAGATAAACATGAGGAGAGCAATATCGCTAAGGCGATGAAGATGATAGAGTCCAACACATGTGTATCATTCAAACCTCGTAATAGGGAAGAGGACTATGTTAACATTTATAATGTGGAGGGGAAAGGGTATGCTGTCTCTACTTCTTCCACAATTTTTTCATTTTTATGATCATTCTAAACTGTGTTTAAAATGAAAAAAATAGGTGTTACGCATATATGGGTCGCCGACCTAAAGAAACTGAGGTAATGTTGGAAGCGAGTAGGCGAACAACGTGAGTTTATTGCGGATGATTAAAGTTCAAACAAGCTCATCCAAACTTTCCAGATGTATGGGCGTTGCAACTATTGTCCATGAACTGCTACACGTCGTTGGCTTAAACCACGAACATGTACGCGAGGATAGAGATGACTACGTCAAAATCCACTGGGAAAACATTAACAAAAGTCAGTACAGTAAAATTCCACATGAAGAATCTGGATTTTTATCCAATAATAAAAGTTACCGCCAAAGACTGGCTCTTTTTTATTTTTTTCATGGCCATTAGGCCACCCTCAAAAACTCTCGACTCATTCGTTAGTCGCTCACCCTCCTTACCTCACCCGCCCCCTTCAGACCGCCACTAGCCTCTTTTATTTAGCCATGGCCTACAATTTCGTCAAACTAAATCGTAGCGAGGCAACTACATATGGTATAAAATACGATTATCTTTCTATCATGCACTATTCAAAATACGCATATGCTAAATGGAATGGAATGATAACAGTGGAGACGTTGGATCGCAGATACCAGGTAAAAGCCAATACAGTCGCGAAAGTAGGATATGAATACTGAAGTGGTCTCATATAATACAGTTACAGAATGCGATTGGAAATCAGAAGGAGCCTTCGCCGAGTGACTATATGAAGGTCTGCAAAATTTATAACTGCAACATTTGCATGGGTAAACCAATGCAGGACAAAAGTATCGTGCCACCAGGTAATTTTGGTGTTTATCTTTCAGCTGTCCTCATTCACCTTCAACGGTTTAATGCCAAAGAAGATTTTGGGGGAATATGAAAGGTTTTAAAATTCCTAGCTGCGCTAAGGAGGATTTGCACAGAAAGCGGAGTTATCACAAAATATCACTTCTGGATCGCAAAAGTGATATCTTGATGCTGCTGATTCTGAGTTGAGTCAGGATGGGTAGAGTTTTAAACGGAATTAATGTGGGCGAGCACGGTACCTAGATTTACAAGTTATGAACAGATTAAACCGATTCAGGATCGGCTTATCTAAAGGCGACCAAAACTCTTCCCTCGGGTCTCTCTTTTGCTGCCTTCAAAAACGCAGTTTCAAAAAAATGCTTGTCTTTTACTGAGTAATTGGT
>KN552204.1:7366-18768 GCA_000797555.1 Oesophagostomum dentatum
TTTTTGTGCGCTATTGAAGGTGCATCATTAATAAAAAAGACCAGGAAAGAACAGCGTCACTGTTTCAGAGATCTTGGGCGAAATTGATGCACTTAGGGTCTATGAGTAAGCGGTGATTTTCAATGAAAAGTACTTCTCCGCCTGCGAGCAAAAATACATTTTTCTAAGAACAGTTTGCGAAATCTAACGCTAAAAATAGTATTTTACCAACATATTGACCATGTCGTTGACGGAGTTTCCGGCTTCAGGCTGGTGTATGTGTCAGAATACGTTAAAACCGCGGCAGTCTAAATGCAGCAGCCACGCTCCAGAAGAAACGCCTGAGTTCTCGATGAATTTTGAAAAAGGCCTCAGAAATTGGCTAGGATTTAAAAATCTTCGCTCAGAAGTTATTCCTAACGGAAAAAGTCGCTCTAGAAGGCATACCATGTGTACTCGCGCCATTTCGCGGACGAGTTGTCCAAGCAAATGTCGATGACGTGGACAACTCGTCCAAGAAATCTCACATGTACAAGCGAGATAACTTCTGGAGCGAGTTCTCCGTCAGAAGTGAATGACGTGTGCAGATTTTTGAACCCTAGCTCAGTTTAGGCCCTCTTTCAGAATTTATTGAGAATTCAGAGGGCATTTTGAGTATGAATGCTGCTTTTAACACAACTGGACACACACAACGGACTGGCATGGAAAATCCTGGAGCATTTGCTAGCATTTACTAAACAAAATCTTTTTTGTTTTTATTCAAAGATGGAGCTGTGGCTGCGTTATCCATCACAGAGGACTTTTGAGAGCCAAGATCCTGGAAATGTTTTAAATAAATAGGACCAATAAGAATAGCAGAATCCACTTTTTTATGACTCCACAATGATTCACTGTGATTCGCCTAGTTCACCAAAAATCTTTCCTTCGCTAGCATAGATCCAAAATAGTCAAAAGTTCAAAGATCTATATTATGATCTCTGAGATGAGCACGTTCTGTACTTTGGTGACTTCCAGTTAATTAATAGTGATCTTTAAATGAACTTCGTAGAACTTTTTGATTTTCATGTGATATCTGTTTTCGGCGAAAATTTTCCTGTTTACCGCAGAGATTTTTTACTTTCCTTCGGCTCTTAGGGTTAGAGTTGGTATTTAAACGTAGTTGATGCTGGCCCTTCACTTTTCGTTCTTGTTCAGCGTTTACTTATTGTCAAGTGGATTTTCGCAAGCAAGCAACCTTGCCCATTAATGTTTTCTTTGCGATTGAGAGATTTTTGACGAGAAAATTGAAACGGATGCCATAAATCCTTGGCCCCGCCTTTCTTCTTGCTTCACTAGGCGATTACTTGAGTTGCTGGCTGTTCTATTCTCTTTTTTCCTGTTGTTGTTAGTCCTACTGTTAGACAGACGAAGCTGCGACTATGCTCTACCTAAACTATAGGACTACATTGTCGTTGTCTTTGATGACTATGGCTTGACGACGCGAGACGAGGTGCTATACTTCGCGATGACTATAGTGGCAACGTAAAGTATTTTAACGTTTTTTTTTCAAAAAAAAAGAAGAAAATAACGGAGGCGCAATCTACGCGTTTCCCGCTTAGGTAGGAGTTTCCCAGCACTCACCGTCTATATGCATAATTTGAGGCTAAGCTACATATTGCTAGGTAGATGCTCTCCGTGGTCTCCTAAAAAATTTCCTGAAATTACTGTCAGAAGTGGTCGGGACTTGGATCAGAGCCGGGAAAAATTTTTCGTAAAATTTCTAAAATTAAAAAAAATATAAATAAGAAGCCGATATTTTAGATCAATAACAAAGGTTGTTTTCTTTTTAACTGACTCGTTCGCGATTAGATTCCATATGTTGTTGGCGGCTTGCCCTGCCTGCATTAACCCCATCATAAGTCAGACTCGGGTGGACAGACTTTAAATAAATCTATGTCTAAACCGGGACAAGCACGTAACGTTCTACTTATTGGATTCTCAGATTGGATTTTTTTTGGATCAGATATTCTTGCTGAGGATACTTCGCTGCCTGGTATTCCGAATATTTACTAAGCCTTATGCAACCCATTTCCCATGTTGTGAAAGGTAGGAATGAGCAGATCTATTAAAAATTTTGGTGAAATTATACGTACTGCCCTTACCTGCATTGTTTCCAAGATTTGGCACCGACTCATCCTTTAAATTTCTTCAAATATTGGTGTTGAAGAAATCGATTAGAAAATAGAAAAGAGAAGAAAAGAAACAGAAAACAAAAGGAAAATTTCTGCCAGCGCTCACCCATCGCTTTACCTGTGGTGAACTTTCCCACGGTATCTAACTCCGGTCTTTGTTCTGTCAAAGAACAGTGTTCATTACGTCATCGAACATAGATCTTTAGGTATAAACAGGCGAATCTCGGAGTTCCAGTGAACCCCCCTATGGTCGCTGCATGCCCTGTAGACGTAGTGGTTACACCCTTGAGTGGTATTCTCAGCTAAATACAGTCATATTATAGTCTTTGATGTCCCTACGCCGCGTGTTTTTATCGTCGTGTAGGTTCTATAGGTAGTAATCGGGTTAACTGGCTGGGCTGGACGTCCTCATATTTCTGGACTGTTCGCTTTTAGAAACGTAATGGTAGTACTTGATGAAAAGGTATGTCGCCATAAGTTGTCATAAGTTTTATGTCCTTCGCTTTTGGAGGATGTTTACTTGGGGCTTATTGAGGTAATTCGAATGGGAGGTTGTGATTTAACCGGTTGGGTTAAATGTGGCGCAGATTCCAGATTTTTCGTTTATTGTATAAAATGACGGGAGATCTTTAGTCATAGATCTTCTCCGAAGTTTCAGCATCCATACCTCTTCTAGGAATGGCGAAATTTCTGCTTTACCTTGGACAGTACTTGTACTTCTTTAGTTCCACTGCCTTCCGATTCTTCTGATGAAGTGACTCATGAATTCTTTGGTAGCGGTGGACTCCGATTTTTCTTATTTCATAATTTTACAATAAGATTCCAACGAAAAACACGCTTCAAAGTCGTATAAGTGCTCAAAAGTTGAAATTTAGGTTATAAACTTATTGTTCGTCCACCGTTTCTGAGCTTGGAGGCATTGCTTCGAAAAAGCTACAAAAATTTTGTCGTTCGGAAACATTTTTTGTGGACGAGTTGTCCATCTCTACGTATGCTGGTGCTGGGGCGCAGTATTGATCAAAGTATATCTCAAAACTTGGGGTTGTTCCTTTATCTAGGGTATATGTCTTAGCGACGACTCGTAAATACGTAATGCTAGCAAAACAGGTCACCCAGGGACGAGACAATTCGTCCGGGGAGCTTTCATCGTAAGTTTACGCCATGTTTTTTTTTTGTAATTATAAGTACCCTCACCATTTAATTCATTTCTCTCATCGATCTCAGGGACGAGTTATCTCGCTTTCTTATTTCTTCTCTTTGAGCGCGACTTAAATAATGTATAGCTGCAAGTGCTTGGAAAAAGAGAAATCTTATCGTTTAAAACATATTCAGCCGATATCACACCTCAGCGCCAGCGTACACTGAGATGGACAACTCGTCCACGAGAGTTTTTAGTTGTCCGCGAGGAAGTTTTTCTGAGATTTTTTACACCTAGACTATGTTTTATTTTTTATCTTCACATAAGAAAATTGATAGAGTTGCGATCCTATATTTTAGGCTATCATCTAAATGTTTGGGTTAGTGGTCCCGTTACACAACTGCTGCGTTTTTGTACCAACATTTCGAGAATTTCTAGACATTTGCTACAACTTTTAAGATTATTAGCCAAGCCTTTTTAAAAATAATAGTAAAGACGAACTGAATTATAGTTCAGGGAATTTAAATGATGTCGAAAATATTTTTAGCTCAAGAACTTCATCTTACTATAGTCCCAAAAGTAGTAGTAGTCCCAAAAGTTCTGACAAGACCAGACGCACTTCATTTCTTCTTGACCAGCTCGTCAAACAGCATGATGACCATTTTTTCGCCAATAGCTATGACGGCAGTCTCACTTATTCGCTCTTCTGGAACTTCACTTATTGATTTTTCGCTTCTAGTGGGTTAGCACTTTACTGCTTATGAAAAGGGTTTTTCCACGGTTCTTTAGTGAAAATTTTGTTGACCACTTAAAGCGTGAATTGGCCACGAGGTCACACATTGTTTCGATCTTCACCATCACTATTGCCGGTTGTTCGTGTGGCTTCTTTGTTCAGATGTTTACTCTGGGCTACTGTAGTTTCTATAATTTCTTTTTCTCTCCGCGAATTCGTAGATCACTAGCCTTTTTGCTGGTTTTGGCAGAGATGAGTGCAAAAGCCAATATTATCAATGAACTTTCTGGACCTCTAGTGAACAACTGACCTTTAATTAATGTCTGCGAAAACTTGTCCTTTCCGGTGCAGACCGATGTCCGAGATGTCCACTAGAATAATCAATTCAGAGGATTACGGTAGAGATGGCTGCGATTTTGATTTAATTAACTTTTATTGGATTAACTTGTCGTATGACATCATAGATGCAAAAACTGGATTTCAGTAACCCCTTACTCAAAGTTTTTGCATCAGGAGTTAGGTAATTTGCCCATACCTGAAATTGTTGGGTTTCTCTATTAATAGTAAACGTAAAAACAAGTTTACCTGTTTTCCAGACTCGTCTGACCTTGGGTTTGATGAGATAACCTTTGTTACCCATAAGAGGAGGTATAAGTCTGGAGAAATCAATGTATTGCAAAAATTGCATTTCTGGGAGTGTGATCTATTTAATCGATAATTTTCTCTAGTGGGGAACTTTAGCTGATCTATCCAATCAATAATTTTCTATCTGCGAAGTGAATCAAGCAATATTTTAAAGTTCTTTTTGATTCCTGAGAGGACACACCTGATTTGATTAATCGATAACTTGAACGAGCCGATGCACACACAACTTTTACGAGCTCGAGATATTCAGCTGATCTATTTAATCGATAATTTTAATAAATGAATATTCAGCTTAACTGCTTGATCGATCATTGTAGTCTACACGAGGATGCGTTTAGCTGTATAACTAATCGATAGTTTTTACTACCGAAAAGGTCCATCTGATCTATCTAATCGATAATTCCTACTCCTTCGAATATCCTGAACTTCTAAGCGATCCGTAATCGATAATGCCTTATTTTTGTCATGATAATGTACAGGTGATCCGTACCATTAATAATCATACTCTCTATGAGGAGGTATGGTGGGCCGATCGATAATCGATTACCTCCACTCACAAGAAGTCTCGGGAAAGCACGCATATGCTCCTGATCATGGTCGGGTGGTGGGTAGGCCGATCTAATCGATTAGCAAGTTCTTCATGATCAGACTATGGTCGAGTATATCACCTGATCGGGTTTTTATGCCTACCTTCCTAGAATATCTTTCTAGTCGATAGTTTTCATCCGTGATGTGACTTCCCCGCCCATTAATCGATATTTTACCTCATCCTGCTGTTCATAGGTTTAACCTCCGATTGGCTGATTGATCTATCTAATCGATAGCTCCCACTTCTATGCTAGGATCAAAATATTGAACAAAAATTTCTACGTTTTCTGGAAAACTAGCTGCTGACTTCTCTAATCAATAATTCTTGATCACGGAAGCTTACAGTTGATCCATCCGATCGATAACTTTTAGCCATTCGAGGATTTGCATAATGTGTGCAGTACATAAGTTTTATCAACGAAAAAATCTGCCGTAAGAGTAACCCCGCTACTAGATTTTTATGTACACAGTAAACAGGGGATGTTTATACTTACATCATTTTTTGACGTAGATGGTCGCAGGCCTTGCATCAAAAACGAGAATTCTTTACCATGTACAGATGTTTTATTTGGGGTGGGCCGCCTGTTTGTTATAGGTTTTTTTTGTGACAGCTCGGTATTGCCACTGAGTGCCGGTACTGCCGAGTTCTGCCAGCAGTGCTTATCTCTCGACACCGACGTCTATAGTCTTCAGTCTTTCAGCGCTGCCTTATCTGCTTAGCGCGGTAATAGAGGTGTATTTAAGGCAATGGAAAGTACTGATAAACAAGTGCTCAGGAGTTCGCCAGTCCTGCTAGTTTGAGCTTCTTGCGGGTTTTCTGGCTGTTTACATCTCATTTTCATTGTTCTTTTCTCCTGAGCCTGCACAGCCGACGCTCTGTTTCTTCTGAGCTTGCAGACTTGACCATTAGGTGCACCTTAGTGCCTAGAAATGCTCAATTTTTGTGAATTTGCCGAAAGTAATGTCTTTACCCGCTCCTCTTGGATAGGATTGCACATAACCGGCACCCGATCTCAAGAGTTCGGGTGCATGCGTTCATGACCGATAGTATACTTTACCATCGCATGATCGCATAGACATTCCTGATCGCATACAAGGATGCTAGGCATATAGCTCCTGGCCATGATCGGGTGATATACTTGATCATGGCATAACCATGGAAACGTTCTTGATCGTGAGATGGAAAGGTATAGCACCTGACCAGGACCAGGTGCTGTATGCATACCGCTTCTGAAGGTCAGGATATGTGTATATCACCAGAAGTGGTACGTATGAACAGTTTGAACAGCGCGATTGATCGCTATGCCTTATCACAGTGTTCGTGCAACTGTTTGAACAGAAGTGTTTGATCACCGCCCAATCTCTCTAGCAAAGCAGCAAGATCTCTTGAGATCAAATAGTGAATGCACTGCTTTGCTAGCGAGACTGGATGGCAATCGAACACTTCTGTTCAAACAGTTGGACGAACACTGTGATAAGGTATAGCAATCGATCATGCTGTTCATATTGTTCGTACATACAACCCCTGTTCATGATCGAGCAATCTACTCTATCACTGCATTATTGTGAAGACCTTCCTAACGAAGCTGTAGGTAGACAAGCATATCACACGACTATGATCAACTACCGTAGCGTGGTACTATGTGAGGTACTGGGCGTTGAAGGCATGGACCTTCCCGATCAGGCAATCTTATTAACTCTAGAAGCTAGGTCGGGCTGTGGGTGCAGCAGCCAGGGGATTAGGTGAAACGCTTTAGTACTGTCTTTCACAGCAACTTATAGCGTTAGCAGTTAATTAGCGGTGGCACTGACCTAAAACTGTGGAATTTGTTACCGTCTTTTTTTTTGTAAGTAGGTAACATACCAGTAGTATTATTCGTTAATTGAAGTGCTAGTGGAAACTAACTCTTCTATCAATACCAGTCGATCACGGCGTCCAAACTGAACCTGTTGGCCTTTACTTACATTTTCTTCGACCCCATCCAATTAAATCTCTTATTTGCAAGTTAACGAGCTTAACAGCGAAGTCATCATGCAGCAGAGGTTCAATCGTTTTGCAAAAAACCGACCACTGAGCTATATGTTCTCAATGTGAACGAAAATTTAAGTGAAATAGGTGAGCGACGTCATCGGAAAGCACGATTACCTAGCGTTATGATGCTTCCTACGTCATCCAACTGTAAGGCGTCAATGCTGAGAAAGTTCAGAGATAGGGCATGACTCAGAGAAGTTCATTCAGAAGACCACTTTGATCAAAGCAGTCGATTTTGCATTTTGAATAGGAATGTAAAAACAGCCATATTGAACTCGTTTATTACTTCTCCAGTTCTATATAACCGAGAAAACATTGGTGAAGATGGTCTCTGTGCAGAATTTACCGGCAGACGTAAATATTTTCTGTTCTTTCTGTGATTTCCAGCTCATGTTTTCTTAAAATTAGAAGATAATTGTAATTTTTCTGTCGAAGAAATCGATAAGTACACTTTTTTCTGAGGAAAATTTTCACAGTAAAAGGTGAAAGGAGATCTTGCCAGTTCTTCAGTATCTAACCTCGATATGAAGTCACAGGACTCTGTTTTTAAATGGCTGAACGGGTTTTTATACAGTTACTTTAGGCCATTCTTGAAAAATTGTCCTTTTTTGGTTAGTTTGCTATATATAATTGTACCTGGCAGTGTTAAGTGTTTATAGTCTGATGTGAGTGCGTCTACAGTGCTTACTAGGACTTAATTCGACTAGTTTAACTCCTACGTTTAGTCTGTAGAATGCCGTTCTTCCATTTATTCTTGTAGAGGATAGTTGTACCTTTGATGTCTCTTCTTTTCTTCGCTCTGAATAGGTTGGGTACGGGGGGAGGGCAGCAAATACGCTCCGCATTTCTGATTGGTTGACTTTTCCGCCCCGCGCGACAGCTGGAAAACCATTTTAGAAAGAGAAACAACGCATATTTAACTGGTTTTTAACCGAGGTAAGGGTCCGTTCAAAACTGTACGTAAAGCTTGAAAGACTAAAACATATTAAAGCTGAAATTTTAAAATACCAGGGAATTTTAGCACCCTCATAGATCAGGGGCCATATTCATCATTGCATTTACCCCGGGGTAAGCAAGGGAGGAACGCCCACAATTTACCCTCGATGAGTACTGGTTTCGGGGTAAGTTGTGGGCGTTCCCTCGCTTACCCCGGGGTAAGTGCAATGATGAATACGGCCCCAGGAATCGCATACACTGTTTTATCTACAGTAAGGTAAAGATCTGCTTATGGGTAACCATCCTCTACACTTATTTGCATTCGCAACACCTAGTACGCCCGTTTTACCCTGGTTAGATTGAGTCATTGCCGACTACTTGTCCATATTCTTAAAGGCAGTGTTCCATAAAATTTGCCTCACAGAAATTGTCTACTCATAGTACTTTGTCAGATGTCAACAGTTGTCAAGACTACAATACTACGACAGTACCAGCCGCCACACCGTTTATTATTATACAAAGCTTTATCAGCAGCAAATTCCTAATGATAATTACGACGGCATGCAAAAGTACAGGCTCAAAATAGAATCCTTCTACGGAATTACTCGTCCTTAGTTAGCGGACGACACAGCAGCCAGGCAAACGTATTTTAGATCAAATGGGGCTGTTTACAGTCTAAAACTTAACCTCGGACGGGTAAACGTCACCCTTTTGTTTAATTATGCATAACTGGGTGCGCCATCAGCAACTTACAGATTGACTGGTTTCCGTACCTCTACTATACATCTGCAAGAGGCTTTTCTTTTCAAAATTCTATATTGATATCTTATACGATAAGATTTTCGTTCCATAATAAATGCTGCTTGGTCAGTGCTAAAGTTTACTCCACCCCTCCACCTTAAGTTTCCGCGGGTATCTGACAAAGTGTCGCCTTTAATTTTCGCAGTCGTGTAGTCGAATAGGGCTAAAGTGTTATCTCACTTGCTCATCTCGAGGTTTTTTGCATGTTTTCTCTGGAACATTGGAAAACTGCTAGTGTAGATTCATCGATTTTTAGCGGAACAAGTTATCGAAGAAGTATTCCGAAAAAACTGAATTGATTGTTTTCTAGTGGTATTTCTTCTAGTTTTTCTGCAAATTTGCAACCATTTCGTCTCTATATAGAAAGGGGGCGGAGCCATCTGAAAGGCTGGATTAGTTTATATATGGCCAAAAATTACCTGTAATTGTTATCCCGTAGAGGATAGACGCGCGATGAGTGGAGGTGGTATTTGATGTCGGATTGCTTTTTCCTGGTTGGCTAGGAGAACCCTCCCTTGTTCGGCTTGGAGTTTTGGTTCGTATCTAATGATTTCAAAGGCGGGGCCAGAGTTAGTTGGTGCGGACAAACTCGTCCAAATGGTCAAGATGTGTGCATAATAGTGATTTGGACGAGTTCGCTCGTTCTGGGCAACCCGGCCCCATTTTTTAGAAACATCACGCTATAGACCGAGTATTTCTTCATGTTTTTCGGTGATTGATAGCGAAACACTGGGTTTAACGTTTTTTTTTGCCCATTGAGCAGTTCCTGGAAATCTGCCAGGAGTTGCTATACTGGTAAACGTCATGTCGTAGAGGTCTTCGATTCCTACTTGGGGTTTTTCCAGATCACATGTGCTCCCAACTTCTTGAACTGACTATGTTCCACTCAAGCAATGACCTTGAGCAGACCCCGACGATGTAGGTAATCAAAAAACCAATCAAGTGCAAGTGATGATGATGTTAACAGCCAATTAATCATCATTATTGAGCGCGACCTTCCAAAGTCGTCGAGTAGTGACCGGTTGGGTACTTTTCGCACGCTGTGTACCTCCCGCCCACGCAGGTAAAATTCAGACATTGCAAAAATCAAAAGCTAGAGGTGGGAGTACTCTCTAGTGCAATATAAAAAGCGCAGCACACTTTTCCTATGGATGGTAATCCAGCAGATCAGCGATCTGCTGCTGTTGCATGAGAACTGGTGGGAGGATCCGGCTATTGTGTGTATGTGTGGGAATTAGCGTGGGAATCTCCCGAACGTGTTCGGCGATCGGGCGCTTTCCATAGTTTTGCTTTCTCTTCCTCTTCCTTCTGCCCTTTGACCCCTAGATCTCCAATTTTCTTGCAGAAATTGACCGGTTCCGAATTCCTGCACAATTATCAACCCGTTCAATCTCTTCAACGCTTAGAAATCGATTTTTCACCTTGGAATTTACAGCATTCAACGTTGTTTTTTGGCCATCTCTAGCGAGCTATCGGCCATTTGAATAACCAGTCTTGAACTCGTGAAAAGTTCGAAAATTGTGCCCATAATGCCAGTATCAGAGTGTTAGTTTAGTGGTTTATTGGTGTTCATCCAACACTGCATTGCTTCCTATAAATTTGATCATTTTGGGTTCTTAAGAACTAGCTGTGGGCAGAGCTAGCGCTTCTCGTCTCTCCTGTATCCAAGATTTTTCTGCAAATGCACCACAAGCGCTTTCGTTCTACGATACAACCTTATTCACTACAATTTTTGCATTCATAGGCTTGCCCACAATGCACTACATTTCGCCGCACTGACTAAGCTGATTGGGAATGGTACCCAAGCGAAATTGTCTGGTACAGTCTCGATCTATAGCTTTTGTATTCAGACACAGCCTTCCTATATTAGCAGAATGTAGTTGCAGTTGCCCGCCTTATTTTGATATCTGATGCCCTTAGCAGTACTTGCCTGCATCTTGCCCAGTGGCGAAACTACCTTCAGGCATCTTGCCCAGTTGCATCGTTGCCCGCGGGCATTTTGCTCGGTAAAAATTGGTACTCACTGGGCAGTACTACTTCTTTTGTAGTATACTTTTTCGATACTTCAACTCTACGCAGATGGGGTTGAAAGGGATATCTCCACTGGGAATCAAACCCGCGCGCGGCTGCAAGTGCGTGCGGTCGACCTCGCATCAAAAAGCGAACTGAATATGTTCTGCTTTAGCTGATCCACTGCGAGCGGTGGAAGTTTTTTACTAGTTTTAAGGTATGTATTTTACAGTTGAGAGTTTTGTAAATGTGAAACCACGCTATTTGCCTAATTTTGGCTAAGCCACGCCCACTTCCCGGTTGTCACTGTTATTTTATTTTGGGAAAATCTTTCCAAAATTATTGGAAAATTTTTTGGAGCAGTCGTTT
>KN552214.1:0-14821 GCA_000797555.1 Oesophagostomum dentatum
AGGTGGGAGCTGAGTCGGCTGTGGTTGGAGGTGACTCATGTTGACGTTCGCGTTCACCGCGCTGTTTGAAAGCGGGACAGGCCTAGTTGCCGATTGAGTGCTAAGCAGAAGAGCGATGAGTCTTACTTGAAGTAAGATCAGGGCCCGTACCAATCCCTCCACTCAGTCTAACTTGAGCTTTTGTGTATAAGGTGATCGTACATTTCCGAAAAGTCTTATAAGATGAGCATCGATTTTTTTATCGCTCCGATTACTTTTAGCGAAATAACTCAGAGCGTGAAAGTTCATTCCTAGTGATATTCATTCCTCGTTTAAAGAATCATGAGAGAGTTAGAAAAGGCGTGGGGCATTATTTAAGTTCTGAAAAAGCCCTTTAATTCTAAACACAAGTACTAGTAAAAGTTGGACAAAAATAGAGCACAGATTGACACTGAATGTATCCGCTCTCGCCTCATCAAGGCTCCGTCCATCTCCAGATATGTGACGGAAAAATAAACCTAAAAGCTCACCGACGCTTGTTATGACTTATAATAAAGCAGTAAGGGTGTTAGCACGTGTTTGTATGTATGTGTGTATGTGTATGTGTGTGCGTCTGTTGGTCACAAAAATCGTTAACTTTGCGCAAAAGAGCTCTATAGCGCTGAAATTTGGCAGACGGTTGGCCCGCCGACTGCCTCACAGGTCTGCAAAGCCCGAACGTTCTGACGCACATGTACGCCAAGTTACGCTGTAGAGTGACGCCAAATTGTACCGCGAATTCCTTTAAAGCACAAATCTTCTTCAGGAAGAAACCTTTACCCATGAAACCTCTACCATGGATGGAAAAGACGTCCTTCTACGCATCAGCAACGTTTTGGAGCTACAACGCGTATCTGCACCAAGTTCCGAGGCGTCAAACAGCAGTAATTGTCTATAGAAGAGGGCACTGGCCAGAAATAATCGTATATCTGCTGTCAGAGGAAGTTTAGAGAGGCGAAATTAGTGTCAGGGTGAAACAGGGATTGCGCCATACAGCCCCAACGTATCCACGTTGGAGCGCATTTCTGCGCGAGGTTCTGCGGAGTTCGACGATCACAGGAGAGGCATTCGAATAGAAGAAACATACACTCTTTCCAGGGAACGACGATCGACGAAATTAGTATAGTATGTGGGCCACTGCCTGTGGGATGGGAGATATACTCGAATTCTCTAAGCTGTAGCACATATATGACCCAGATTGCACGGCGTTGAATATTTGTGGAAATTAAAGCTTGAGTCGTCGGCGATGGTAGCGAATGGAGGCGATTGAAGAGACGGTGACCATAAGATCTCTCCTATGCAAAAAGCCCACAGCGCTGTCAGCAAGTTTTATATCGATGTGCAAGACTCGAACGTGGTTCCTTCGTCAGCGTGCAGGTTGTCGGGAAGATGTGCAGGACGTCGTGGTCGATAGGCAGAAGGTGAGGACAAACGTGCAGGAGGTCGAAGCAGGTTTGCAAGAGGTCGGGAAAAGTGTGCAGCAGGTCAGTCAGCACAGAAGTGCAGGAGGTCGGGGCAGGGAGGTCGGGACCAGTGTACAGGAGGTCAGCACAGAATTGCAGGAGGTCAGCACAAATGCGCAGAGGTCGGGACCGATGCAGGACATCGGGACCGCCGTGCAGGAGGTTGGTGGGTGCGGTCAGAAAATCAGTGGGGCGTTTGTACCGTGTATAATATACGACGCCCAATCAAAAACAGATTCAAAAAATTGACCGGTCGATTGATTATCAAACAATAGCCAGCTAATAATTCGATTATTTACGATTGCGCTGAGATGAACCAGCATGTACATGTGTTGAAAGGAAGTAGTGCGAGCGAAGCGAGCACTCCAGCAAGTCTGTCCGTCCGGCGGAGCCGGACGGACAGACTTCTTTTATACTTACTGTCCAGCAATCAAACTTTCTTGGTAGTGATAATATACGCTTGCATGTTTTCTACACATTCTTGACGTAGTGTAACACGTTCCATTATATCACCTTCGCTTTTTGTAAGGCGACTGAGGCAACTTACAACACTCTCCACCACTTTATTCACTATTTCGCCGAAGCTCGACTAACAAAAGTTAGGTTACCTAACTTTCGTCAGGTGACCTAACTTTTATGCTGAGGGATAGGCATGAGTTCGACCAGCCGTCTATTCTTATTCCAGACGAGATGAATACACGTGCGATGATAGCACATTTGGGTACTAGCATCCGTTTGGTGAGGCGACCTTACCGAACGGAGGGATTGGTAAAGGCCCAGGAGATCGAAAGCGGATGATAGGGCCAGCTCAGATTGAAAGCATATTCTTCGCAAATCTCTTGTTCTTCTTTAGTAGGTTTTGCAGACCTATCAAAGAGAGACGAAATTCGTTGAGTTGCTTTTCAACTTTTGCCGTTGAGGAACTGATAGCGCTAATTGCTTCTTGAAGTCTAATGACGTTTTGCTGATTTAACGCACTTGAAATGCTAGCGTCTACTGGAATATCTTCAAGCTTTTTCTGTTTAAGTTTTCTCGTGATATCTTCAAGTTTATCGGTTACGTTAACATGCGCTTTTGCGTGCGCTGCTGAGCTTCCATGGTGCCAAGATGCAATGAGAGATAAGAGTAGAAATGGACTTGAAATTGAGAGACTCAGAGAAATGAGAGGAATGACAACGCCTTTTTAAAATGTTGCTCGAGAGCAGAAAATGAGCAACTCTCAATTTTTTTCCCAAAAAATATGAGGAATGCAGAACGAAGGTAATCAATAACTATTCAAATAAGCAGTATTGTAGGCAACCGATCTGGATCCTTTTGATACTGTTGCGTTGGTCCGATGCACCAAAAGGTTGAGGGGTCGGTGTCAGAATATTAAAAGGACTTGGATAACTATTAGTTAGGATTTGAACATTATTTCTATAGCTGCTGGTGATTCTCTCCGATAAATAAGCAGATATTTTATAGGTCCACTTCACTACTTTTTCAGGCCACCATTCGGGTTTGCACCAAATTCGAAAAGCCTTAGAAAATTGAACTTTAATTTTTCAATCTACATGGGAGCTCGCCATGGAGCATAGGCGAAGATGATTTTCGGTTTTTTCGTGCCATTCCTGATCAGTGGTGGTCGGCGAACTACCTTTCCCTCATTTTCATTCCCCATTGGAAAGCCGTACCTCACCTTATCTGGAGAAATAGTAGCGCACTAATCCATCAGAAAGACCGGGGATTACTCATCTCTCAATGCCAAGTGCTCAAAAAAATTATACTGCAGAACAATTCTAGAATGGAGAATATCCGTGCTATCACAGTATCCTTCGCTTTATACAGAAAATAGCTAAACACCATTTTAATTTTGCTGTTATGGCTCGGAAGTACCTTGAGAAATGTCGAAAAATTTATTTTCTGTGCGGCACATGAATCACACAATTTCTTCTGAGGAATGCTAAAAAAAAATAATGGACGTCTGAATTCCCAAAACGTTTCCTCCTTTTTATAGGGTAGACTCTGGCCTTTCAGAAAATCAAGTGAATGATTTGCTATCTTTGTTCCTGAAGCGGAGAAAAATCGGCAACCGAGGGCTCCGAAAAAATGACGCCCAAAATGTTTACTTTTGTGACTTTTGTATATGGAAAATGGTGTTCTATATCTCACTGCTACATAAAGTGGAGGCCTCGCGGATAATAGGTTATGAATATAATTTAATTTTCGAAATTATAGAGTAGTAAGGCTTGGAAGAAACGCCTTTGAGTGTCCAAAGACTTTTGCAACGACCTTATAAATCGAAAGTTCACGGATTTCGTAACTATGCAAGAGCATGCTTATGGTGTGATAGATAATTGAAAGCGGATGCAGAAAATTAATTACACCAATTACGTACTTGCTGCGAAGTGATTCACCGGCCAACTTCTGAAAAGAAATTAATAGTTAAAATCCAAAATATTTATACATCAAACCAATACAAGCAAGGACTATGGATGGAGAACGATCATTCTGCACAAATGACGAAGGGATCTGAACGAAGATCAGCTTATCTGGCAATACTATCGAATGAGGATGAAAAGCAGCGTTCAACTTCCTGGCCGAACGGATAACGATAAGAATACATAGTAACCTTTTTCTCTCTCTTAGATGACGAGCAAGACCTAAGCACTTCCATTGACAAACTGCAACTTCTGCTACAGCTTTTCTTTTCGCACCGGTTCGTAATGCGATCGGCAAAACCAGGACGAGAAAGCTTAGGACCGGTGCACAATTCAGTCTACGTTCTATAGGTTAGAGGTGCGGTTCATAGGCTACATGAAACTGTAGCGGCGCATATGACATACTTGTGCGCGAAAGGATAGAAAAACGACGAAGACATGCATTGTTCTTTTCCAAAGGAAGTTCGACCGAAACAGTGCACGAAACGAATGCATACGTTTACTGAGCGTATTGTGCAAGCTTTCCGGAAAGATCGCTCAATCTTGTTTGTCCACAAACATTTTGGATGAGATCCAACCAAGGTTGGCCATGGTTGCAACAGTCCAGACCCCCCCCCCCCGCGATCCTACGTGTCCAGCCTGAATACTAGGAAAAAGCAGATAGGTTAGGTATTTCTAGGCACAGCTTCAGACCATTGATGGATAAGATTTTTAAGAGTCACTTTTTAAGAAGTTTTTCTTACTGAATAAAGGAGCTGCACAAATTAATTATCCTACATATTTTGAACGTATATCGAATAAGAATAGACAACAAAAAACACAGAGACATCGCCCGTTCTGCACACTAGCAGCAATAAGATCGGAAGAAGTGTTTAAATAAAGCCATCTTTCGGAAGTGTGTTCTGCCTTAATTGTGAAATCACGCTAATAATGCAGCAAAGAGTTTTTTCATCTTGCGTTTCAACCGACTTGTTGAAGTTTTTCTGTGAAAAACTCTTTCCGTAAAGCTTCGGAAAGAATTTCTGTTGTCTCCTAGTCTATAATGCGGAACGTCTTGTATATACATGTTAGTCATAGCTTACAAGTAAAGCAAGTTAATCTTGACTTACCCTGTTCAACTGCGTCTTTAGTTTCTCCTCTCATCTACCACGAGTCCTTCTACCAGGGTCAAGCGGAGTTGCGACAGCCGCAACAGAGGGTCGACATGAAATGCCCCTTGACGGAGGGGGGGGGGTCATCGTTGAGTTGATAGAGAAACATGAGATAGCAGCAATGTGGGGAGAATTCGGCGCAAATTTTAGCCCACAGCCTTTTATTGCTTTGCAGTTGAAACTTCTCTCCGTCCAGGATTTTGTTGTAGAAACCTTCAGGATGACGTTTACCCTAACGATGAACCGCATCAGTTTCACAAAAGGGATGGGTGCGCTAACCCTCTGTATTATACACTGAAACTACACGGCACCGCTACGGAGAAACTCGAATTTTGGCTTGGTGCGACATCTGTGTCCGTAGCAATCCCCTCACTGATGTGATCTCACATTACATCCGCGATTGCATCGGTGGAGAGCGAGGTGGACGTACGGCGAAGTTCGCTAGCACGCTGAAGGATGCCACGCTCTCCACTGACGTGGTAGCGCAGTGATGCGAAGTCATGAGGCGGTATCACTTCATGAGGTGGCCTATCGCCTCATGAATTCACTGCGGTCAGAAACGGCGAAATAAGGCAGTAGGCCTCGGAGAGGCTCGTAAGCTGTTCGCGGTCGACTTACGGGGAGCATGAGTCGACATGCAAATTTGCGTCGCGAAACTGCACCACTTGCGCGCCTAGGCGTGCGAAAAATTTGCATCCGCGCAGTGGTCGTTCTCTTCTCCTTCTCAGTGTTCTCGTTCGCGTTTTGTGGATTAGCTCGTGCTTTCTGTGTGCTTATAGTCGTGTTTTTGAAAGCTGGCGAGATTACTTTTAGTCAATACCTATATTCAGCACGGACACATGAATACACCTTCGTACACACTTATTTATGCTTTCATCGTCTTACATAATTCCATCAAAGTGAGCTGCGTAATTTCTTGTTGTTCCGAATGCGGCTTCGTTTTTCGAATTTCAAAAAAGCCAATTCGGGCCGAGCCCGGTGAGGGGTTGCAGGCAAAAATTTCTACGACGACCAGTGGAAAAAGGAGAATAAAATTTAAACATCAATGTAGCCTGAGCGTATGAGAACGCGGCTAATGGGGCATAAGCTGGTAGAAGAAACAAGAAGAATGCAAAAACATCGATATCGCATCTAGGATCAAGCGTAGCTGCGACAGTCGCAATGGGGAGGGGGTCGACTTGGGATATCGCTCGAAGGGAGAGGTCGCCGTTGGGTTGATGTAGAATCAAATGAGATAGGAGCAATGTGGGAAGAGGACTCCGCGCAAATTTTAGCTCATAACAATTTAATCTCTTGCAACTGAAACTCCTTTCTGTCCAGAATTTTTTCGAAACCCTCAGGACGACGGCCACCCTAACGATAGGCCGCGGTAATGTCAGAAAAGGGAAGAGAGCCTAACCTTCCCTACTCACTGAGGCTACCCGGACCATGGAAAATTGCGAATTTTAGCTTGACGCAACATTTGCCCTCGCAGCGCGCAAACGTCCGTGGAACGCACAAAATCCTAAGAAGTAGAAAAACTAGGGCTCACAGGAATATGCAGGAGGAGGAGGTGGAGTAAGAGTAAGAGTAAGAGTAAGAGTAAGAGTAAGAGTAAGAGTAAGAGTAAGAGTAAGACAAGAGTAAGAGTAAGAGTAAGAGTAAGAGG
Source organism: Oesophagostomum dentatum (assembly GCA_000797555.1). Taxonomy (NCBI): domain Eukaryota; kingdom Metazoa; phylum Nematoda; class Chromadorea; order Rhabditida; family Strongylidae; genus Oesophagostomum; species Oesophagostomum dentatum. Next base: position 6,701 of record KN552214.1, read on the forward strand.
AAGAGGAAGAGGAAGAGGAAGAGGAAGAGGAAGAGGAAGAGGAAGAGGAGAAGGAGGGAAACCAGAGGATTAGCTTCTATTCGCTGCTCAAAAGAGAACTTGCAGTTCTTCTTTATAAGGAGAATAACTTGATGCGACTGAGATGCCACCGAAGCCAAGAGTAGCACCAAAACTGCCATTGAGTCGCATCAACTTAATTTGTAGAAAACGGAGTCGGACTAGAGCGCTATTCTAAGCAGAGATATAGGAAGTCTTAGTCTTCTAGTTTCCTTCGCTATATAAAGTTTGCTAAAACCTCGTGGTTGGGAAGACTAGTGCTTGATCTTCTTACAACTTTTTTTTCTAAAAATTAGAAAACAGCGATATCTGAGCATGTTGTGTTCTCAGGAGTAAGAATGTTCTAAAGTTCTGTTTAGTCCACACGTTAGTGCAAATCCTTTTCTTTCATATGATGCAAAATGCTCATCACTTGTCTTCCGTTTTAAGCTAATCAAGTTTCTGTGCACTCCACTTTTCTTATTTTCTAAGGGAACTGCGAGACGCGCGCGTTTGTGTCCCGTTTTTCTGGCTAGTTTTGACGGCATTTCCTGCATTCCATAGCCAGTGCTCCAGCTCCTTTATAGTCACTTCCATCCTTGGAAGCTACGACACCCAGCACATAGTCTGCTGGATATCGAGCTTCCAAGGAGGAAAATGAACATAGTGGAGCCAGAAGACGGAGAAATCATGCGGAGGAACGGCAGAGAACGAGGGGTGACGGAGAGAGGTAAGGCTTGGTCATACAGGACTGAGGCACAACACTTGTAAGCTGTGGCTAACATCTACAAAATGTCCGCATGTTTGACATCGTCTACTGGGGAGCAACGATAGCTACGAGTACTGTTTCTCTCCGGAATTTACTGAACTTTGGTGGAACGAGAAATATTTGGACGAGCACTTCAGTTCGGCTAAATTTGTTCGAAACGCTCGGAGCATAGCGTGCCATTTTTGATTTTTATCTGCTTTCTTGACCAAAAGCCGTGGTACATTTGAGAGCGCCAAGTCCCATAAAGTAGAGACGAAGAAGCAGATGGGAGGGATGAGGGTACGTCTCCAGGGGTCTCATACCGCAGTTCATGGCTAACCCTGGTTCGACCTTCAATACCAGTCCGGATTTCCTAAGGGCTCCAGCTGCATAGAGCGATCCAGACACTTTCGAGGGTCATAAAAATTATACCACAATGGCGCAGCTGTTCTATTGCGCCCTATCTATGTAAGTGGTAGAGGACTATGACAGCTCGATACTATATCGCCCATGCTGTTCGTCGCACGGTTACAATGGATAATGAATGAAATAATGAATTCACACAAAAGAGACGTAGGTGTAGATAAACTACTACTCTTCACCCTTTTTTTGCAATAGCATCTTTCTTTTTGCGAGAAATACTACTGAAGAAGGACCAAAGTTGAAGGAAATGAATGAGGTTGGAATAAGATCTAGGCGACGATTAAATTATCATGACTTATAATAAAGCAGTAAGGGTGTTAGCATGTGTGCGTATGTGTGTGCGTATGTGTGTATGTGTGTGTGTTTGTGTGTTTTTTTTTTGTCACGAAATTCGTTAACTCTGCGCAAAAGAGATCTAGAGTGCCCTGATGTCTCCGTCTTTACCAAAGGGGCAAACCAGGCAACCTGGCGTTTCACAAACGTGATCATAGGCCCGATTGCGAACCAAACGCTGTTTTAGGTTTGCGGGCGTTATATCGACTACCCTCACAATGTCTTGAAGATCCGCGCGTTGCACACATTTCCTTGTAGCTTTGCTAACGCGATCTGAAATAAAGGAGACACAAAATGGGATCTTTTCCGAATTTTCTACAGGTGAGGGTGCACCATGCCTAGCGCGATGATTATTGGGCTCAAACTCTTTAGCGGTGTACCCATTAGAGGCAGCAATTTTATGAGCTAGGGCTAGCGAACACTTGCATTCTTCAGTATTTGAAGAAGACTTTGAGGCTGTAGCGATAGCCTCAAACTCTTCTTCAAATACTGAACGCCACGGAACGACTTGGTACAGGTCAGAGTCACAATCCTATCACGTGAGTCCGAAACTCTGGGGGAAAAAAAAACTTTAGAAGCATTTTGGATTGCTGTTAAAAATCCTAAAATGAACAGGAAAGAGAAGTGCATTGTTATCACCAACGAACTTGCCCCCTACAAATGCCTTTGCGGTTCTCGAACTTAGGTCAGGTCACTAGGCTGCTATAAAAGCTCCTAGGGGCCCACTGCCGGCCACTAGGTGGTCTGCTGCTCTTCCTACTATCTACATTCAGAGGTGAGTTCTTGTGAATCTGTGATTCTGCAAAAGTCTTTCGTGTTTACTAGGTGAATGAAACCTATTTTAGCATGACGAGCCGTTTTAGGGGATAATCACTCATGACTTTGGCATTCCAGCTCTAGCGAAGGCGAGAAACGCCGAAACGTTAGCCAAATAAGCTGTTATATGCTATCTTGGTCGACGGCTTAAACTACTGCTTCGCTACAATATATGTCTGCGCCATGTTCCGTGGCGTCAAACAGCAGTAACTATCTACAGAAGGAGGCACTGCCCAGAAATTTTCGTATATCTGCTGTCACAGGAAGCTTAGAGGGGCAAAATTAGTGTTACAGGTGAAATAGGGATTGCGTCATATATCTTCAATGTATCCATGTTGGAGCGCATGTCTGTGCGAAGTTTTACGGCGTTCTACGATCACAGGAAAAGGCGTTCAAATCAAAGAAGCATACACTCTTTTCAGCAGACGCCGTTCGACGAAATTGATATAAATTTGTGGGCCACTGGCTGTCGGAGATATATTTGAAGTCTCTAAGCTGTAGCACACACATATATACGCCAGATTACACGGCGGAACATTTGTGGAAGTTAAAGCTTGAGTCGTCGGCGACGGGCGCGAATGGAGGCGATTGAAGAGATAGCGACCGTAAGATTTCTTCTATGCAAAAGGCCCACAGCGCTGTCAGCAAGTTTTATATCGATGAGCAAGACTCAATATGGTTCCTTCATCGGTGTACAAGAGGTCGAGACCGATGTGCAGGACGCCGGGATTGTGCCGGAGGTCGGAACCGATGCGCAGGAGGTCAAGACCAATGTGCAAGACTTCGGAACCGATTTGCGGGAGGTTGGTAGGAGCGGTCGGTGGAGCATTGGTACCGTGTTTAATATACGACGCCTAATCAAGAGCAATTCAAAACATTGATAGGTCAGTTGATTTTCAAACAGTATCCAGTTAATAATTCGATGATTTACGACTGCGCTGAGATGAAGCAGCATGTATATGTGTTAAAACGAAATGGTGCGAGCTAAGCGAGCACTCAAGCAGGTCTGGAGGTTCGGCGGAGTCGGACGGACAGACTTGTAGAAACATAAACCATTAAAAAAATTCATATCGGTTGAGAAGAGAAGAGAAGGAACTGGGGAGCTCATCAAGAACGATATCAAAAAATAGCTGAAAAGAAGGCATTGAGCAGCTCGGGTCGCCTATGGACATCTCAGAAACAAATCGCACACTACCCGAAGAGCATGGAGCTTAATGCATAATTGTTCGACGCAACTGTTTTCCCAGCACTTCGCTGGGCATATGTGGGCTGACACCGCAACCATGTTAAGGAAGCCGCACATTCCAGAAGATGTATGAGAGGTATCTGTAATACAGTGCGTTGCAAAAGTTTAAACACCCCTTAAAATTTTTCTTGTTTCTCATAGTGACGCCGGCGTCAGAGGGAGCTGTAGTGTGACGAGAACGCCCTCCAGAGAAGCCACTACTGCCACCACGTTACCTCTGTTAACTATCAAAAAGTGGCAGTTTTGGGGAAAAACCGATATTTGACCGTTGCAAAAGTTTAGACACCCCTTCTCGATTCCATAGTTTATGGACGTTTTACCATACTTAAGCATCAGCGATAGCGTAGCTTTTGCAGTTAGAATCAAAACTTACTCAATCCTTCAAAAAGCGAAATTTTTGAACAGCGCGGGGGTGCATTTCCTTTCAGAGATACAAACACATACCAAGAACGTGATAAAGGCGAAATGTTGTTTCCAGATTGTACCAACGTCGCTCCTAAAAGCTTCCGATATGTTCTTAGCAAGCTTAAGGAACTAAAAAGGAAGCGACTACAGCATTAGCTTCAAAATTCTTTGACTTTAAGAATTTTTATTCCGGCGCGCGCACTCCATAAAAGCGCATTTTGGACCCCTGAAACGATATCACAACAACAAGGCAACAAAAACTGGAGCAGACGTAGCGAGTATGATCTCCTCTATCGTTTGGCGTCCATCTCATGGCACGAAAAAATTATATTATGTATGCATCACCTTGAATTTGCTATTGGCTCAAATAGCCCTATTTCGCTATGCTTTCACATAGACAATGTGCTACCCTTTTCTGTTCTTCTTTGCCACGGCTATAATTGGAAAGATTCGAGTGCATGCCTACTGCACTTTTAAAGGAACATGAGTCTTTGTTAATTGCATAGTATCTGCTACAACTTCGGTTTCCGAAGAGCGAAGAATGACGCCTAAATCCCATGAAAACCGCAGCTGAGCGCCAGAAAACGGCAATTCGCAGCAGGAAAATTAGCGTTAGTTTTTCAGAAACCGGTGGAATCTTCGGATTGAAGCCTTTAATTTTACTTTTTCTTTATTGGCGTGCAAGTGATCAGCATTTTAAAACAGTTGTATCTCACACAACACGATCGACGCCATGATGCGTTATCGGCGCCAAAACTGCACGGTGCACGCTAAGAATTGATCACTTTAGCCTCTCTCCGTTGCACAGGCGTGCAGGCAGTAGCTGAGCTTTAATATATGCTTTTTGATGTCAGCTAGACCGTATTTGTTGACAAATGTCTGGGGGTGTCTAAACTTTTGCAACGGTCAAATATCGAATTTTCCCCAAAACTGCTACTTTTTGATAGCTAGCAGAGGTGACATGGCGGCAATAGCGGTTTCTTTGAAAGGCGTTCTCATACACACTACAGCTCCTTTTGATGCCGGCGGCACCATAAGAAACAAGAAAAATTTCAGGGGGTGTCTAAACTTTTGCAACGCACTGTGTACAACCTATGAACTCAATATCAAGCCGATTTCATAGTTCATATTGCAGGAGGACATCCCATGTGCGCAACGCAGCGGTGGAATTGGGCTCTCAATTACAGCTTATTGTCCACAAAGGCACAGATGAAGAAAGAAGGCTTTATCAAGAAAAACGTTTTAGCAAAAGCAAGGACGGTTTAATATTAGTGCGCGAAGGGCTTCAGAGGCAATAATGGGGTGAAGGTGCATTCATACTCAGACGCGGGCACACCTGACAGACGCGTCATACTGACCTGTAAAGGCTTTAAACAAATTTTTGCAGCCGAGTTTCTGCGGGATAAACCTAGAAATGATCTAGTGTTTTACAGCCTTACAAGAGGCCGCCATCTTTTCTCAGAGTGCGAGCTCAAATGAGACCTCGCGCGGACATGAAAAGCTTATCATGAAGCGGAGGCGCGTTCGCATCTCGATGTATTGACCAGTTCTATGCTTAAAGGCAGCATTCGGCCCCAAAAAGGTTATCGAGCTGTTATGGTAGGGATGTTGGGAGTGGGCTCCTCTACATCCCTACCATAATTCGAACCGCCATAATTACCTTTAACTTCCAAAAAAGGCGGTCTTTTTACCTAGTATACGAGAGCATACACCGAAATTTCTATCAAAACGTGATAAATGAAGCTATTTCTTAGAGTCCATTCTGTTTCAACATGTTCTCACTGAGTTGAACTCGTATGTCCGCTAAGTAAAACCGCCTTTTTTTGGAAGTTACAGCTAACATTTTCGAGTGCTATTGTGGTAGGGATGTAGAGGAGGCTCCGCCTCACATCCCTACCATAATAGTACGATAACCTTTTTGGGGCCGAATGCTGCCTTTAAACATGTAGACACGCCTGCGTTGACGCCAGCGCGTCTGAGTATTAATGGACCTTAACGTCCACACAGAACCATAGAGAAAAATAGATAATGCCCATGAACGGCAGCACTTAGATCTGAGAAGAAACAGGTGACATCTATCCAAAATGACTCAGACTCTACTGGCGGGTAGGCGGCCGCTTACGCTATTGTAGATCAGCGTTATGATTGCTTGGGAGCCTGTTCTGGTTTCGTTCTTCGCTGCGCAACACATCGTATTGGTAAAAGGTCAAACGTCGGTGCTTGCACACAAATCGAGAAAGTCTGTTCAGTAAAGATATATATATATATATATTCAGACGTAAAAGTGTCCGAAAGACACGTGACACTTACCTGCACTGCCATTGCTTAAACTGGAAGCTTGAATGAGACTTCGTGTGGGCATGAGAACGTTGTCGTAAAGCGGAGATGCATCCGCGTCTCGACTTAGTGATTACTTCCATCCTTAGCCATACAGACGCTCCTGCGTCGATGCGGACGCGTCTGAGTATGCATACACCTTTATAGGTCTAAAGCGTCTTTTTACTCTAAGTGGTTGATGCCATAGCTAAAAGAATGGTTGATTAACATTTATGGCGGTTTTGGGTGAGAAATTATTTAGCGGTAGAAGTCGCGCAGGGTTAAACCGAGAAAGTGTTCTAAGAAGTGCTGGTGTTTTTAGATTGTATTGTCACTTATATATCTCATACCAACTCGAAATAATTCTATTGCCGATGATTTTATAGTCACTGCTGAAGCGATGAAACATTGGAACGTTTTTTTCTGAACTTTGAAGTCTTTGCTTGAGTGAGATCACGTAACAATAGATACAACAAGAACTATACACGAACCCGTGGAATTTTCAATTTATGGTAAACTTTTGACAGGCTCTAAAGTGCAGGACATTTGAACAAGTTTATTGTATTTTTCTTATAATGGTTTTAGTATTATAAATGAATTAGAAGAAACATACAACGAATTAAGGGTCAGCTGTGACGGGAGAACTCTCGCCTCAATCCGATGGGATCGTCCACAGAACAAGTACGCCTTCGTTATTGTTTTAGAAACAAATGGTGGTCTGCCGACTTTTGTATGACGAATTGTATAATATTAACCATTTTAGCAATCTTTGTTGGAGTTGCTGCAGCTCTTACACTTATATTGATGTGCAGCCTTGCAAGCTTCTTCGTGCGTCGTCAAAAAACAAACATATCACGTCTTCCGCAACCGCCATATAAGCTCTGCGCAAAATCCCAAGAAAAGCTTGGTTCCCCATATTTGGTAAGAGCACAAATAGCTCCATATTAAATGTTTATTTGAAAAGTTACAGGAATTGTATCTATTCTGTCAGGTTGGGAAAGGTCCTGCTAAGCTTTCCCATTGCTTATGATTAGCTCTATTACCACTCAGGCAATAACACCGGGAGACCCGAGGGACAATTTGTGCTTACCGGGAGACCCGAGCTACCATAAAAATGTGCGTGGCTAAGACCGGGAGACCCGAAGGGCGCTAAGCAGAACATCGGGAGACCCGAGGGACACTAGCAGTGTACCGGGAGACCCGAGGGATGTTCAGCTAAATAGCGGGAGAGCTGATGGGAAATTCTGAGGATGTGAAGAGTGATAAAGAATCATCTGCAAAATGAAAGGCGTGTGAGACAACGCGTGAATGGCCGGATGGTTAAGGCAGCGGGCTCTTAAACGAGAGTTATCAAGGAGTGGTGAGTTCAGATCCGATGAGTAGCAGTAGGTTCCTGGAAGGAAGGAGATGTTGGTTTAGGGTGCAGAGCAGCTGTGCATAGAATTAGTACTGCCTTCTTTTGGTAATTTGCGCGTAATTTATGCGAGTTGTTTAGGAAAACATGAAGATACTGAAAATGCAAGATCTCTTCAGTAATAGTGATTGGTTTGGCACTGAACCAACACAAATAATTGTTAAGCTACTTCATTTTCAACAACTCATTGCTTTTTGATCGTTTTCACTTTGCTGCAGCACAAACGAAAGAAAATACCCAAGTCCTGACAAGCATTCGCGGCAGGTAGAGAGAGACCCGAGGGGCTTTATCGGGAGACCCGAGGATCACGTGACGGGTTGCCCGGCAATCGCCCTCGGGTCTCCCGATAAAGCCCCTCGGGTCTCTCTCTACCTGCCGCGAATG
>KN552217.1:10461-21170 GCA_000797555.1 Oesophagostomum dentatum
AATTATGGAGATAAGCAAACGTTACATGATGGACAGGAAGCAGTAGTGGCAGGGTGTGAAAAAATAGAAACGACTCTGGAAAGCAAAGAACAAGTTTACCGGAAGCTTAGAAAAAAGTGACAGTTGCCCAAACCACAAGGATACAGTTATGAACAAGTTCGCTGAACTTCTTACCTTGGAAAAAAAGAATCTTTCAGAAAGGAGTTGGCTTACTAGACAACTTTTTTTTTCAGCTACAATGAACAGTGCATGGCGTCATTATACATATGTTCAGTCGTACTTAGGGTAGGGCTATAAAGAGTATTACTGTAAGAAAAATGGGCGATTCTTCGGCATGGCCTACAGATCAATAGCACCTGCAAAAATGCTCCTTGAAACCTAAAGAACTAGCGACAAAATTAATGGGAACCCCTAGTGATTCGGCACCAGGGATAAAAGAATCAGCTGATATTCGACTAGTAAGTCTGGAGCTGACCAATCTTTAATTGGGTAAGCCCCTCCCTCCTCGCCCAAAAGAATAAAATTAGGCGGTGAGTGTAAAATCGATAAGGCTGCCTGCTCGGGTTGAGGGAATCAGCTGACAGTCGACTATTATCGGAGAACTCACCGACCGGTCAAAATTAGTCAGTCCGCATTGGATAGGCTCCACCCACTGTGATAGGCTCCACCCCCCCCTTGTTTAGTAGAATTGGTTCACAACCAAGAGGTGAATAATAAAATCGGTGTATCAGTCTACTCTTTGACTAGAGCATCGTAGACACAACTAATCAATAATTGATCTGATCCCACCTATGCGGACTTATAAGTGGAATTTTAATAAATAGTAATATAGGGCCGATGAGTCAGCACTTAATAAGTTTGGCTCCGCCCTTCTCAATAATCCGCGTCCGCTAAGGACAAAGGAATATAATGATGATCTATTGATCGATCGTAGGTCCAGAATTCGTGGATCGATCAGTAACTGGCCTAAGTCTTGCCCGCGTGGGTTAATGGAATCAGCTGATAATTGAACTGTGAGAGGTAGAAGATGTAGACACGCCCACTGGGATAAACTCCACCCACGTGGATTAGCACAGTCAACTGGTAATCACTTGATTGGTTAATCTTAGGATCGATAAATCGGTAAATAACTAGGTGCTTAATGGTAAAAGGATAAATTTTCTAGGATATTCATAACTAGTAATTTTTAAAAAAACCAGAATATGGCAAGTTTCACCCGCTTTTAAAAGGAATACCGAAGGTCACGATATGGGATGTGTTTATTGCACAATTCGATGCGAAAAATCAAGTTTTCCTAGAACCCACTAGAAAGTCGCAGATCTCACTTCCCGATAGCCGCTGCTACAGTAGGATTACAGTATCCCCAGATCAAGATTACGCAGTGGCGCCGGAGATTTTCGAAAACGCCCAGAAGCGACTGCGCGCCGCCACGGTTGTTGACACAAATGACTGAACACCAAGGCACAGGATCACCGACATGCGTGTTATCAGCGCCGGACGAGGCGCCGCTGGACGAACTGCGCGTAAATTACTCTCACTCTCCCGGTACGTGGCCGCTAAGCAAATAGAAGAATTTCGTAATCACGTGATAAGGAGAGAGAGCTCTTGAGCGGTAAGTGGAACGGTTCCAGTGAAAATTCCCAAAAAAAAATTGTCGAATTTCGCCAGAGCCGAGAAGAGATACGTGTAATTGGGCTGGGCTGGGCTGGGCACTAAACACAGACTACGTAATCGTTTATAGTTCGAGTTTACCTTCCGGCAGGTTTAAAAGTGCATTCGAAGTTCAGCAAACAGTGACACAATGACGTCACTTTTCACGAGGTCGAACGCGCAGGTGGATTCATGTGGATTTTATGCCTTTCAAAAGTACAACATTGGTGTAAAAAAACGTTCCAGTACGTTTAATGAAGGGGTGAGTTTTAAAAATTTGGTTCTTCAACGAGAACTGGTACCCAACACTGACAGAAAGCCCTTTCGTGTGTGGAATTGGAGATGTACGAGTTACTTAGAGCTAGACGAGGTTTAATATCCGGTCGTGAAATTTTTAAAAACATTTTTAAAATAAAAACTTATGCTGAACTGGTAGTGAAAATTAATAAATAAAAGTGATCATTTTTCGCAGTTTTTGCTTACCTAGAGCCCATTCACCAAACTATTTTGGACCCAGTCCTATAGAGAGAAACCTCGGATCGCCCGGCATTCAGATAGTCCCCACAATTTCACACATTGCTGCAGCAGAAAATAGGCGATCTCATACATAATTTTGTATTTACATGCAGCTAAACGAGAACTGGTCCCCACACATCGCTTTTAAAACACAACTGTAGATATGAGTGTTCTCTTGGTCGGATTCTCCGAACTGGGAACGGGTCGAAAAATGTCCAAAAGTTGCCTATATACGATCCAAAATTGGAGAAAGATCAAAATTGATCAGTTATTTTCGCGGATAGTTTTGAAATATTGGTTGGTTGGTCTTTAAATTTACAAGAGTGGTCGGATACAGCTGGTACTAGTGTACATGATTACAAGAACTGGTTCCCGTCCAGTATATTACAGTTTAAATCACAGAAAAGACTGATTCCTTACACCGCACATCAGCAGCGGTCCGAGGGGAGATTACTGATCCTAAAATATCGATTTTTAATTGGGTTAAGAACGTAGTTTTCTAAGAAACTTCTCTAAACTTCCTCTACCAGTTTTCACTTGGCTCCATCCACTTTCGGCTTGAAGCACCTCACCTTACCTCTTCCCAAAGGACCAGGCAATTTGTGAGATTGGCACTGCTGCGTGTATATCTACTATCATACATTTTACATACTATAATCACTACTGGTACATCAGCAAATGGCTATGAGAACTGGTCTTTATACCTTGCACAAAGGCAAAGCTGCAAAAGGATGACTTTTACTGAGAGTGATGCGAGAACTGGTCCCCAGATGTGGGGGTCATATGTAACTAGATTGTTAACGCAACCCAATTTTCGTTATTATAGATATAGGGTTAAGGAACCTCTTGTACGCTTTACTGGTAAAGAAAATGTAAACATCTACCGTTGCTCTGGTAGTACGATGTCAGAATATTCAGGTCAGAGAAATCCTCAGAAATGTAACCAGTTTATCAGCTTTGTAATAACACCTAATGTCAGACTCTTGAAGTAGATTCTACAGCATTGAAATTTTTGGCGTTGATAAAATAAAGAGCTATGCGAGAACTGGTCTCGGAATGTTAATAAAGTGAGTATTTTCAAAAAATTGACAGCTAGTGGACCAAAGAAGCACTAATGGGGACCAGTTCTCACTATCTTGATAGCGATTTTGAAACAGTAACGATAGCAGTCAGTATTTAATCTAAGCTCATCGGTGAAATGACGTTGACTGGGGGCTGTGCTCGGAGCACATGCAGCAATTCTGGGCATGGGGCATAAACCTTAAGGATCAGAGAGGACAGCAGGAAGACTAACGCAGTAGCAAAGTAACAAAAATGACTGATCAATTATTGACGATGGTTGAAACACGGAGCGCTAGAGCGATGACCGCGTGGTGAGAGGTAAAAACTGAATGAATACTGCTGAACTAATAGTGCTGACTCAAAATATGGGCGCAGGTCTTGAAAAACAACAGTGTTTAAAGGAAATTATGTGAAATTGCACGGAGGCCAACTCAAAAGGTCCAATACTTTCAAGGGAAGCTAGGATTAATAGTCGGCTGGGCTATGCTGGGGTAGATATAGGAGGCGGGGCGATTAGTGGAGAAGAAGCTTATAAGGACGAGACATAACCTATCTGACAGGTTAATTCAGTTGCTGCGTCGTGTTCTTGCATGTTTTAACCCGTTGCTACATGGTAGCGTGCAAAGTACGCTACAGTATAAACTAGTTAACATGTATGCAAACAAGTAGACACACGGTGGGTGTGACGTCACCAGATCGTCAGCTGACAGTTCTCGTATCTGGAAAAAGCGACTGATGGGGACTGAATGGTGGATTTTTTTTGTCTTGTGGAATTTCGATTTTTAGTGCTATGACGTAAGCGCTATAGAGGTTTCCAGAACAAGAAAAATAATCGCTGTTAGATACAGATAAAGTATTGAAACTTGACTCCAGTCAGATCTGCTTTGATTTTAAATTTAACCCCGCATGGAAGTATAAATTAGGCTTTACAAACTGGTAGTAAGACTCGAGAACAACATTAGAACTATGCCAGGAATTATCCTCAAGACAAGTGTAGACACAGAATTCCTTACCATTGGGCGACAGCGGGCAGGCGCTCAAATTTCGATAATGACAAACGGGACACCATGATATGTGCACTTTATACGATTTTGCTAGAGTTTCTGTGTCTATACTAGACTTGCAGCATAAAACACTGGAGACGACGTGCAGACAAAAATTACAGTTCTTAATTAATGGGTAGGAGGGAAGGGAGAGGAGAGAGAGAGAGAGAGAGAAAGAAAGAAAGAAAGAAAGAAAGAAAGAAAGAAAGAAAGAGAAGAGAAGAGTTAGAAATGGTTTTGGGGTAGATTGTGAAAATTTTTTTGAAAAAAAAAACTATTTTAAAACTTCGCAGGCAACTTTAAGAAAAAAAAAACTTTTAAAAAATGAATTTTAAAAAGTGGTAGGTATAGGAAGTTAAAAAGTAATTGTTTTTCGGCTACTTATTTATTTTTTACATAATTTTCAAAGACCCCCCCTCCACTGAAAATGACATGAGCATGATGCTAATAATGTGCTCTATTGAGAAGCTCTGCTCCAAGGATACCTCGAGACAAGTATAGACACAAAGTCTGGGGTTGTATTTAAGGATGGGCAGCGAGATAGAGCTTTGTTAAGAAAAGGAGCCCGACGGACTGACTTTAACCACCTGCATGTTGCACGTGGATCAAATGCGACTTCTGCGTCTACACTTGCCTTGGGGTACTGTAGCAGTTTCTACGGGGTCGCAAAAATTGTATTAAAAGTTGAGATCCTCAAAACATCAAGGTCTAGTGACATCAGGTACTATTTTTAGACCATAGAGATAAGGTGCTTATCCTTTCTCCCCAGCAGAAGTTTAGAATTTTCCAGAAGAATCCAAAATGGGGGAAGACTCAGCTAGGAGTTCGATTTAACTGTAATCTAAGCAAGTAAGGAAGACGCGGCCTTCACGAGTAATGCGCGCGGCGGTGGTGTTTTCGCAGCCATACAATGTAGGCAGAGGTGCGCTGAGTCACCGACTGGTTTCTGACGACCTCGTCGACGGCGGTGGCGGCGGGCGCCACGGTGCAGATCCGCGCGCGCGCTTGATTCCGCCCGGAGTTTTTCTGGGCATCATCGACCTTTACATCGTTTAGAGTGATTGGTGGAGTTCGACTTGCACACAAAGACGAGAAAATAGACGAGAAGTGCAGTGGAGTGGGAGGCGGGGCAGAGGTTAAGTGTTTACTGTATCTCTGCCCTATATCATATGGGTGAAAAAAATATACAAAAGGGGGATCGAATATAAATTTTTTGTCACCTTCCAAGACAAAATTCAACTCGTTAGATGTCAAAAAATTTAGAAAAAAATCTATATTACTAGTCTCCTTTTAGGCAAGCGACAACAGGCGACAAGGAGCGACTCGCTGCGACAGCGAGCGACAAATGCGCGATTCTAGCTTCGCGATTCTAGCAATATCTCAATATCTATAGGCGGTGTAGCCGCTAGGTGAGGGGAGAGGGTGAGGTGACAAATCAATACTTATTCTCTACCTTAATATTACCCGCTTCTACGCAGGCGACAACAGGCGACTCGACGCGACAGTAAGCGACAAAGGCCAAAACGTGGTTTTACACCTAAAAACTATATATGAGTGGCAGTGGCGTGCGCAGAAATTTTTTTCGGAGGAAGCGCCCCCTCCCTCAGATCGAAAGTGGGCGGGGCTGATGGCGGGCCAAGTAAAAATCGATTGTAAAATTTCTAAAAGTAAAAATATTTTAGAAATTAAAATCGATATTTAAATCAGTAGCAAAAATCATCTTTTTTAAAAGATAGTACCCTTTTTCAATTTTTTTCCTGGCCTCTAGGTCACTTTCAAAAACTTTTCCCGAATTTTTAATGCTATTTTCATAAATCAGTTTTTGCAGAAATTTCCAGAGGAAATTTTCATTCGCGCTCCATTCTTAAGCAGCGCTTCACCGTATATTTATATCTTCTATATTATTCAATAAGCAGCCTGCTAGATTCGGCGAAAATACGCAGATTTGTTGACCCCCCGTTACAAGTGTAGATACAAACGCTCAGCACGGCTCTTGCACGTCACCCCTACTTCAGTCAATCAATAGCTCGTACTTGGCCATGTTCTGCGCGTCTACCCACTGACACATATAAAATTTCCTGTTTCAACTATATCTATAAGGAAATAGCATCATGGGCGACAACGAGCGACAGCTAGCGACAATTTCTAACTTCAAAGCGACATCGAGCGATAGTGAGCGAATGACGCGAAGAAATGGGGATTCGAGCGAAGGTAGGCACATCAGAGATAGTGCAGTTGTCGCGCAATTGACCTATTCATGTCAAGTATAACACTTGAGCGACTCGAAGCGACACTGGCGACAGTGCGCGACTACTGAATGGGAGAAAGAGCGAAAAAGAGGAAGAAAGCTACAGACACGGAAAATATGTGCATAGATGGGTTGAAATGGAAGCCGCGGTGAAACTCGGCGCTTTTTATGTACCCATGCAAATCGTTTGCCGATGAATAGAGCTGCATAAATGGTGTCGCGGCAGGTGGAGAGCTCATAACAAGTTAGACGCAACGGAAATCCAATAAAAATATGACTCTATGATTAAAGCTGTAGTTGTAGAACCAGCTGCGACAGTGAACGATGCGAATTACTGTACAGTTAGCGGAACACTAATATACTTTTTATGCTTCTCCAAAAGAAGCGATTTCAGCGATCGCGAGGAAAAAGGACAGTAAGTGGAGAGCTCTGCAGATCCGAGAGGCAGGTGAACGGGCAATGACGGAGGCTCTGAACGCGGCAAATCGATGCAGATTGTGCTTTCGGTTCGGTGTGATAAGACTATGATAAAGCACCGACATGTGGAACGGCTTATGAACAGTTTGCAAAAAAGGAACAGTTGTCCGTCGTGAGAAAAAATCGCAGATAAGTTGGCCATGTATACTCGCGTAAAGGCTATCAAAAACGTACCACTTCTATTTTTTCAAAAGCGGAAAACTCATACACTCCCCTGAAAGCTGAGGGAAAGCGTGGTCACTGGGGTCTAATTCTAGTGGTCCTTTTAAAGGACGAGAACTGGTCCCCATGCGAGCTTTCAGCAAAAACCACCTAATAGCAGGGTAATAATAATTTTATCTTATTTTCTGAGACCAGCGACGGTGGGGGGGGAGGGGGGAGAAAGGAGGAGTAGCGAAGTGGAAGATAGCTCCCAATAGTCACTTCGAAAATTTTTGAAGGTGTCTTACAAGCCGGAAGAAATTGAAAAAGGGTGGTTAACCGTAAAAAAAATAAATTTTATTATTAGTTCAAGAGTATCGATTTCACGTCCAAAAAGTTTTTAAAATATTTTGAAAAGTTTTTCTTGGCCTGCCCCTATCACTGCCCACCTTTGGCCTAGAAAAGCCCCCCGCCTCTCACCGTAAAAAATCTTGCGACCGCCACTACCTAAAACGAAAATTGGTCCTCCTGCAGTAAATCTGTAAAAAGTGCTCGGCCGTATAAGGGCGACGGCAAAAAAGAAGGATCTGGCCAATACGTGCTGCTTTTTCAAAAATTCAAACGAGAACTGGTCCCCAATACGCAGTTCTTCATTAAAACCGAGTAAGTGCTAAGAAGAAGTTCATTTATTTTAAGAAAAACTTGAAAAAAAATTTATTTTGCAAAAAAAGTTAGGATAGAATGGTCGCTTACTGAATATGGCTAAAATCTTAAAAAATTAACGAAAAAAAGAAATACTGGAGAACTTCGTACGAGAACTGGTCCTCGCATATGACTGTGCACGAAAAGCTCTTGAGAAACCGGTAAAGAAGCGAGCTTCTACGAACATGAGGTTGGTACAATAATTTTAAAATAAAAATCAATATTTTACGGCAAATTCAAGCTAATGAATACTATAATATAGAGAAATTTCCTTGACATATGGGCTGTACAAAGTTTTTCGACGCAAGTTTCTGAGATACCCTTCATTTTCTTCCTTCAACAGATTTCCCCTCTCTCACGGTGGTCTAAAAATTTTGGTGGTTTTTTTCCAACGCGTGAACTGGTCCCTAACAAAGCCTACTTTATAAAATTCCATAAAACTTTCCCAAAAGATATATAAAGAAAGATGCACAAGTGGAAGAATTCATAGCGTGGGCAGCTGTGGCTGGTAACCGTAGGCGCATTTACTGATATCCGCCTTGCCAGTCTTTTCATGTCTACACTTATCGCACAGCCAATAAATGGGTGGAAGCTTCCGAGGAGAAATATAAGCATGTTCCTGAGATTACCTACTCATAAAAGCACACATTTTAAAGACAGTACCAGAAAAAAAGAAGAAAACTCTAGAACAAATTCAGCTTCATAGTGCTGAAGGGCTGAAGGGAGACATGTGGCCGTCGCCTGGCTCCATATAAAAGAATGTCAGATCGATAGGACAGTATGTGACAGTAATAAAAATAGGCGACTCATGTTCCGGCAGTATTTAATTCCACAAGTCACAAATCACGTCATTGTGTGAACCGTTTACCTCGCTGAACTGATGGTGATAATAGCAGTGTAGCAAGAATAGTTGTGTCAGTAAGTGTGACGGGTACTATAGTACCAGTAATTGTTACGATCAAGAATGAGTTATTGTAGGTTATTGTACTGGAACACAGTGTACTACACGTCTGTGTTAAATGTAGACATAGAAATTCCTATAAAGTGGGTGTACAACCTCAAATAGACTTGTTCTTTTGTGCTCTCCTCCAACTCTTTGATAGAGGTGGCGATAAAATCTTACTACAAGGTCAATACGCCCTTAGCCGACCGTATCCGACCTCCTGTGACCCGTCGTTCCAATGGGTCTGATGCGCATTTCGTAAACTTCAAAAAAATTCAACTCGAGAAAATCTTCCGGGAGAATGGATTGATCTATCAATAGCAAAAAACAGTCAGTGAATTCGCGGATTCTTAATACTGCAGGATTTTCTTAAAATTTGTTTCTTAATGGTCCACTAACCTTCCTTTGAAGGGTCACACTGTCTTTTCCACTATGTAGTAAATGCAAGTCTGTATCAAGCGCAAGCAATTAGTAGTAATAATCTAGTAAAATAGAACTCTCAGACCTCCCAAGTAGAAACTAAAATTTACATTAAGCTAAAGTGTAAAATTTGCGTCAGTTTCGCAACCAGCGGCAAACGGTGGAAAAAGCTCGGGATTGGCGTGCATTTACTGGAGATTCACGGTGGATACTTAATTATGATGGGTCAAATGACTCCGCTGTACTCAAAAAATTTTTCCTCGAAGTTTCCAAACAGATTTTTCCTTATATAGAAGAAGAACAGCAGATCAAGGAGATAAAGCTTTTTTTCAAATAAAAAAATTAAAAAGTAATTTTGGGGCGGGGTCAAAGCTAGTTTCAAAGTCCTTAAATAGAAATTAAAATTTAAAAAAATAAATGCAATTTTTTTCGAAAAATTGATTAAGGAAGATGATGAACGGAATTGAACCCCCTTGAATTTATTTTTCATTAGGCAATTTCGAAAATTTTTTTTTTGGGGAGCTTCGAAGTAAGAATAAATTCAAAAAATGGAAGGAGAGAGGGGTGGAAAGCGTCCGATGGTTCAAAATAGGATATATATTCGTATTTATTATTATTATTATTATTTCATATTTGTTTTTATTTGTATGTTTTTGTATTTATTCGAAAACTAAGAATTTTTCGGCAAAAAATTTTCTGAAAAATCTGCAAATATTGAGAAAAAATTTCGAAAAACTGGATGTCTTCTTATAAAAATCTAAATTACAAAAGGTAGCAGGTAAATTATAAAACATAGGTAAAACATGAAAGGCAAAGAAGCATGGGCTGCTTTGAAAGCATAATAGTTCCTTTCCTAATCAATATCTGGCAGGAACAAGCTAGCCGATAACTTTATAGAGAAAATGCTTATTCTATGTGAACAAAACCGTAAAATGAACAGATAGAAGCAGTAAGCGCGGATAAACCGGGTAAAAACGATGGACTCACCATTGGGTGGCGTGATGACGTCAAGCGAGGTGAGCATCGTGGTGGTTGTCATATCGGCAGCACGGGACGACGACGGTGAAGCGCAGCACTCGACGATGACGACGTCACGTTTCGTCGGATAGGCACGAATGGTGGACTTCAAAGTGGCTAGAAATTCGATCGAATATTCGAAAATTCGAACGCATAGAGATACCTGCAGATGCTCGGGCGTGAGTACGGGGGTCCGTGCTGACTCTGGTAGTGTGTCGTCGACTTCCGCGTAACAACACGGACACCAACGCAACAAACAGCAGGAGCTAGACAGCCTGTAACGACGAGCATGTCGCATTGTGTCGCGACGACCGACGGCAGCGCCGCAGCGCCACACGCGCCTGATTCGGGGCGGAGTACGTGCGAATGCATATCGCTATCGGACGCCGACGACGTCAAGAATGGAATTATATGGCTGTTAAGTATGCGCAGGCCGAGCGCGTGGGCGCGGCCTGCCAGAGGAGGAATTGCTAATTCGGATAATATACAG
>KN552226.1:0-13202 GCA_000797555.1 Oesophagostomum dentatum
ATTTATTACATACACTAGAAATGAGCTAATAAAACATTCAGGACTGCCGCGATACATTGACAACTTACGTACGATAGAAAGGATAGAAGGTCGTCTCATCATATCCAACAACACGGGTCTCGAAAAATTTATTTACCTATCTTCGCTCAAAAAAGTTGGATTAAAGAATGGTTCGTTTGCCCTAAATCTTATCAATAATCGCTTGCAACCTTTTCATATCATGGATGACTATTTCAAACAAACTATGTAGGAAAGATATCCCTTACATTGCATTTTTGTGACCGCACAACCAAATTAGTCGTATAAGAAATGAAAAGTCTAAAGTCGGTAAGACTAAATTACCGACTTTAGACTTCCAATTTGCTTATATACCTGCCAAAATTGTCCGTCAGACTTCTAAATCTATATTTTAATTGGATAGGAGGTTGTTTTTCCACAGACTTATGAAGCAATTCAAATGCTTGTCGGTTAATAAATCTCGGTGTACTTGTTAATACACTCAACGCTCTTCCTTGTTAAGCTGTACTCGAGATTGTTAAGTTTCTTAATTTTCTTTTTATCCACTGGCTAACGTTTCGGCGAACTCGCCTTCATCAGAGCCTGAAATGGGCGAAGTGTAACTTATGCGGTCAAACGTCGCAGCAACTTACGGGGTTCGTTTAATTTTCTTTCGAGGAACAGCACTATACGACCCACCCATATTTTTGGATCGCCGATGTTGTTGGCGATTATAGCCTTAGCGGTCGCACACTGTTCGCAGTGGCTAATAACTGAACTACCCTATATGGTTGGAAGATGTGACCAAGATAGGGTGCGAAGTCCCGTGTGATATCAATGCATTCTTCTTTTCGGTTCATTCCAGGGTTCACTCTATGAATCCAAAACGCTACCAGTGATCTCCGAGATGAAGTTTTCTGTTCATGCGCGAGTATCCTTACCTTTACATCAAAGAGTTCCCTGCGTGACTTCGGATCTTATTGGCACTTAGAGGAGTAGACACGCTTGCCTTGTTTCTACCATCAAGATGTTCTTTGATACGCACCCTCAAGAGACGTCCGGTCTCACTTATGTACTCCTCCCCACACCTCAAACATGAAATCATATAGACAGTACCCACGCACATGCAGTCCCCATTTCTACCAGAGGGGTAAATAGTGCAGCTATTCGTCGTGCATTCTCGATCATATATGCGATTCCGGATGAGCAGACGTTTTAAGTTATTAGGAGGTAGATTAACAACCAATACTATGTTCTCCAAACCAGGTCTTCTTAGGCACCGTCGAAGCAATGCTCAATTCATCAGGTATATAGGGAACAAAGAACGGTGCTCTGTTTGCTACAGGATCTACGTGTTCTGTTCTCATCTTCTTACGTCTATGGAAAGAATCGTATGTGGGATAATCGTTCGAAGAAGACACCCTTCTTTGCTAGAGCCAATAATTCTTTTTTCTCTTCTGTTCGTCTACAAACGGTCGAGGCTGTACGGAACATGTTTCTTAAGACAGCCTTTTTGGTCCGAGTTGGGTGAGCAGATAGAACATGTATAATTATATTGTTGTTCGCGCGTTTGCGATACCATTTCGTCAAAAATGCACCACTGGAGCATCCCACTTGTACATTAAAAAAAACGGCAACCATCCTTCATTAGGAATAATAACTGAACTACCCTATCTTGTTTACATCTTCCAACCATATAAGGTAGTTCAGTTATTAGCCAGTGCGAACAGTGTGCAACCGCTAACGCTATAATTGCCAATAACATCGGCGGTCCAAAAAGGTGGGTGGGTCGTATAATGCTGTTCGTCGAAAGAAAGCTAAACGAACCTAGTAAGTTGCTGCGACGTTTGACCGCATAAGTTACGCATTGCTCATTTCAGGCTCTGATGAGGTCGAGCTCGCCGAAACGTTAGCCAGCGATTAGAAAGAAAATAAAGAAGTTTAATAGTCTCGAGTACAGCTTAACAAAGAAGAGTACTGAGTGTGTTATGGAGCAATTAGGAAAGTTTTTGAAAAGTACCAAAAAGCTGAATTTTTATAGAGAGCGATGTTGCTATCACAGTGAAGGATAACGCAGATCTTAAAGTATTGTCAATGCCGCAACTGGTGGATGTTATGCTCAGAAAAGAAGACAGAAGAGTTGAACTAATTAACAACCCCATGCTTATTGAGGAGTTTAAAAAGAATGTTCCAGAGAAGACGATATCTGAAAAAGTCGATTACACCTCTTTTGCCACGGAAGGGGTTTTCATGAAAAATTTTGGCAAGTGAAATTTTGTGCTTATTTATATTAGGTTGGAAGAAGGTCTTTGAGGAAAGTTATGCAGGACTTTTTTCTGCAAAATTACATCTTTCGGACGAGCAGTGGTCTTTCGATGGGCGGGAAATTACTATAGTATTGTGAGCTTATATTAAAAAGTTTTAAAAGCGTTCTCATGCGTCATAGCTGGGTAACGCGAAGTGAAATTCAGAAATGATCTGAGAAACTTTCCTCTCAAGCTCATTTGACTGTCCAAAACCATAATTCCCGAAGATAAGGTGTAAAGTACAATCTATAGCGCAGTCTGTTGCTGCTCCGTACTCCATTGTAGTACTATTTCTTTGTTTCCAGAGGTGTCATCTTCTAGGAACTTTGCGGAAAAAGTCATATTTTGGATGAGTTCTACCTAAGAATATTAGGCTACCGCAAAAGTTTTTTACTTTTCGTAACTTTCCAGAAAAATGTTTGTTTCTCATCAATAAAAGGTGAGCGACTAGTGGTATAGCTGTCTTAGTAATCCTTCGCATTTGCTAATCAAAAATTAAATCTTGCCACGCATTGATTTAAAAACAGTGTACCACCAAAATTTGGTTGGTGAGTTTTCCTAATAGGACTATCAGGTAGGGCCTGCTCTATAACCCTACCATAGTAGCATCCCCTAAAACCTACTCATTTTGGGGAAAGAACCTTATCAAAAATGAAGTTCCCGTTAATAAAAGCTACGACACGTCAGAGTACAGAACTAAGAAACAGGATAAGAACCAATGATTGATTATTTCTTTTGCACGAATATATCTTTGAGGATAAATAGACGACATGGATAAAGCTGCAGTTCCATTACCTTCGTTCATAGCCTTGCTTCGAGTTTTGTTCCTTGTTGCATCGTAGCTTTTATAAGCGGGGATTTCATTTTTGATAAGGCTCTTTCTCCAAAATGAGTAGGTTCTGGGAAATGCTATTGTGGTAGGGCTATAGAGCCGGCCTTCCCTGATAGTCCTACTAGAAAAACCCACCAACCAAATTTTGGTGGTACACTGCCTTTAAATTCGCTGCTGATGCGAACTAAAGGAGATCGTCGACACGGCTTCGAAAGCGCCGACATTGAAAATCCCCCTAAAATCTAGCAATACGAAGTGGAGAGATGGTAAATATCAGGTAGGGTAGTGTCTCACACTTCTCAAAACGTTGTTTCATCTAAAAAAAAACAAAAACATTTCCTTTTTTTATTTTTCGGAATGCTTAGCTAGAAAGTGGTAGGTGTAGCGTAGCACATTTGCCTAGTAAACCAAGTCATGGTCTTTCGAAAGAGAATATTTCATTCTTCAACCTTTTGCAGGAGCTAACATTGTATAGGTAGGTACAAAGATAAGAAACGTTAGATCAGCTCTTTTTTGTACCTTACGTAGCTGTTAATCTTCGGAGAGACTGCAGCGCCGTTCGAAAGCGCATACTTTCTGCTAATTCTGTCAAACTTTGTTATGTACTAGTGCAACGCCAAGAAAGTGAAAAGTCGTCAAGATAACGTACAGATGCAAATTTAATGATGAACGAAACTGCAAGACTACACACTGTGCTTAGAGAACATTTTAATGTCTCATTGCACTTTTCGCACACACTTTTTACTTACTTATTTATATATTTACTGATTACTTGCTTATTTATTTACTTACCTGCCTACTTACTCACTTAGTTGCTTAGATGGCCTGTCCTCCCGAATCGTGCAGGCCCTAGCATCTTTTCCATTCTTTTCGTTTTTTCGCTAACGTCATAAGTAGGGTTAGTGATTGAAATCGTCCGCGAGTTTTCATTCCGTATTCTTGAACTGTACACAGCTGATTTCTCAGCTGGTCCACCTTTTCCGCGAATACGTCCGCTCATGAATTCTGCCTCGAGGATGTTTTACGTGTCTTGAAATCCATTACAAAGTTCTTTTCGTCCATCTATCACCCGTCCTTCTTAAGATATGACCGACATACCTATGTTTTACCTTCGACGTGTATTCCGCAGGCTAGCTTAAACGCATGAAGTCCGACTTAATTTGAGTTCGCCGGTTATGCTACGGAAGACACCACCGCTTTGCGAGTTGTCCGTAGCCTCATCAACGTGGTAACACTGATAACCATCAGCCTGTCTCAGCTGCGTAACAGAGTGCTCGGAGAATGGCCGCATCGAACAAATGGGCATGGAGCTCTGGGTTCGTCAGGTGGTCTGTGGCCGGGCCCGAAGACGGCCTAACCTGTTCTACACCTACTGCTCAGTTCGTCTTCGAGATCCTTCTCCATGTTCATGGAGCTTCTTCATGAACTGTGTCTTCTTCCGGTTTATTCGCATCCCGAATCTCATCCCTGCGTCGTTCAGCTCCTTCAACATCGTCTCTGCTTTAGCGAAACTCCCCGAACAGAGAACGATGTCATCCGCAGAAAGAAGTTTGGAGAGAAATCGTCCATCAACTCGAATGCCTTTTTCGCCTCACTCGAGCGACTTCATTATCCACTGCAACGCAGCGGTAACAGCATTGGCGAAGTTGTTTCGCTCTGACGTACTCCCTCTCCGATTGGTGTTAGAAGGAGCCGATGGGAGAGCTGTACCGTTGTTGAGCAGTTCTCGTAGTACAGTAGGCTATTGTTGAGCAGTTCTCGTAGTACAGTAGGCTAAAGTAGTCGTGTAGGACCTATCCACTCCTTATTCGACTACATAGGTGGAATACCCTCCAAATTTACGCCAGGGACCATCACTTTTCCAAGACGTGGGAGGGGGATCTTCACTTTGGACCTCTTTCTAACCCGCTCAGTTTTCGGCATATTTCACAACCATTCAGAGGACTTTTCCAAATGCGAGGTCCTCCTTTAGTAGGGGAATGTTTGTGCTATCGAACGGTATATTTGATTTTGCAGGAGCTGATGTGGAAGTGTTGGCAGATTGCGTCAAACTTGACCCCTTTTTTATTTAATCTTACATACGTTTTGGTTATTGCCAAATTTCTCTGTGAAGGAGAGGACTTTCTCCAAATGTGAGGTCTTCCTGAAATAGAAGAAGGTTTGTTCTATGGAACGACTGTTCTGCAACTGCTAGCAAATTGCGTCGAAGTCGAGCGATTTTTAAGCTTTAACTGATAATATCAGGCTTCAATGAAATGCAATCTCAAACGCGAGGTCCTCTCCGGACTCCTCTCATCATGAGGAATCGAATGATTCTAAAATGCCTATGTTTCTCCGGCTGGGAGCTGAGATCTCGCAGCCGGTCGTAATCATAACGGGTTTACGCCCGTTTTTATGCGTCCTTTAAACGAAACGGGCGTAAGCTAGTTATAATTACGCGCGGCTGCAAGATCTTAGCTCCCAGCCGAGAAGCATAGGCATATTATAATCATGCGATTCCTCACGATAAGAGGAGTCCAGAGAGGACCTCGCGTTTGAGACTGCATTTCATTGAAGCCTGATACTGTCAGTTAAATCTTAAAAATCGCTCGACTTTGACGAAATCTGCCAACAGTTCTAGAACAGCTCCAGCAAAATCAAATATATCGTTCAATAGAAAAAAAAACTTTCAAACCTTCCTCTATTTCAGGAGGACCTCGCGTAAGGGAAAAGTCCGCTGAATGGTGGTGAAATATGCCGAAAACTGAGATGAGAGCCAATCTCAGCGCGCTTTCCAGCTTAGTACACACATCTGAGCAGCATTCTAGGAAAACGTTTTAGAAATATTTTTAAAGACCCAAACTTTCGTCTCTCCCCCCTCCCCCCCGGTCGGGTCGACATCTCCCTGTCTGCCAGACCACCTTCATATTTGCCCATGTCCGTCAAAAGAGGACCTTCACTTTTGGTACCCCTTACGCCCGGGTATTCCACCTAAGTTCGACTAACGCTAATAGTAGGGCGCTCGTCTCGATGCCAACGAATGCTTTTTCGTAGTCGACTTTGCAGGAGACCTCGTTGATTCTCGAAACCGTCTGAATATGGTTTATGCAGCTGAAACTTTTGCGAAATCTCTCCTTCTCAAGCTCGGGCTTCATCCAGCGTCTTCGACATGCGACGATGATCTTCGTGAACAGCTTGTACAGCACGTTCAGCAAGCATATCGGATGGTAGTCTCGAATATCATCACGATCGCCCTTCTCTTACAGAAGAACGGTAGGTGAGGTCCTCTAATGGTCGAAGATCCTCTCCTTCTGTAAATATGATGGTATGTGCCACTAAGATTTCATGGAGACGATGGCCGCCAGCCTGTAAAAGATCAGCCGAGACGTGGTCCGGTCCTGCGGCTGTGTCCGCCTTCATGGTGTCGATGCCACATGTATTTCAGCAAAGAGAATCCGTGGTGGTACTCGCCGGTGCGGATGTTGGAGTTTTGCACCTTGACGAACGGAAGAGGTTAGTGTAGAATTTTTCCGTTATCGGTTCCTTCTACAACGGAAAAATGTGGGATTTCGTCCTCCTTTAGCAGTGCAGTCAATGGAACATGGTATCCGTAGAGGTCCCTTCAGCATTTCTTCGGACTACTCCTTTTCGCTGCTTCCAACATCCTTGCTTGCCTGTACCTTCGAAGACCCTCCTGCAAAGCTGCTCTGCAAGTGGTGCTCGCTCGATGTGGCCCTCTTCCATTTTCGCACTAAACCATAGCCAAAAGCCGTATTATAACTGGAAACAGTGTGAGCAATCTCCATTTCAACTCATCGTGAACAGCTTCTGATATACTCAGCAGCCGAAGAAAAGAAAAATGTGAAGATGTGCTGCTGTGAGGAGACGTGAGAAGAGAAGAAAGTTTATTAAAAACTCAACAAATACAATAAAACAATGGAAGGCGGCTACCTTAGGCTGGCATTACCTACACCGGCGTACTTCCCATAAAACGGCAGGTAAATGTCTGGCGATCCCATGGCTGCAAAAACATTTCCATTATATCCAACCGCTCCTGAGTTCGGGAAGAACTGCTCTTCCGTAGCAGTATTTTCTATGCTTTTTTCTAAAGTTTTCCAGAGACCGCGCATTCGGCTCCATGGTTCAAAATTTGACTGTGCTGGCGGCGTCAGAGCCATGACCACTCTTACGCCTTTTCACAAGTGTTCTGCTACCGCTGTAACAATCTCCTTAACTTTGTCTTCAGTCCATTTCTCATCAATGGGCCATACTAGCACCCATGTTGCGAACGTCCTCCATTCATTCAGACGTTCGCGCAGTTCCTTGAAGTTTCTCACTGCTGCCGTCTAAATGCCCATTTCATTCCATCTCTTTCGAACACGGTCGCACATTTGGGTGCTGCAAGTTCGACTGGGTCATTTTTTCAGTCTGTGGCCTCCGGTTCTCGTCCTGTAGTTCTTTTTTTCAGGTTCTTGAAAGCTTTGTCGTACATTGCATGAACGAAAAATCCTTCGACTTCCTTGTGGTTCACTATTCTTTTTTACTGCATATGAATTCTGTTCATGCGGTACAGCGGTCATAGGCTAGCATTAGCACCGGCTTTAGAGCTGCCTCGTCCAAGCACACAGCACCTCGTCGAATAAGCTTGATTTTAGCTGGCAAATCGATGTCATGGCGGCTGAAAATACTGGTTGCGATCCACGCCTTCCGAACTGTGCCTACGGGCTCCTTTGCGAAAGCCGCTGGGAAGGCAACATCCCGAATGTCTGCGAGCTTTGCTTCCATGAGACATTTATCCAAGCACTGGAATCTGAGATGTCCTGGTCGGGTGTCACTCGTGAGCAACGTGCCTGTGGAAAAGAAACGCATCATCTTTTGAGCATTAGCACCTACATTAGCCTTTTTTCTTTTTATCCTTCTAAACGTTTGGGTATCTATGGGCTCGCTGGAAAAGTTCTTTGGCAGTACTCGTAGTTGATCTAGCGAAGTCTGCGTAGGCTCGCAATTCTTACCTATCCTAGTTATCATCGCCGAGTTTTCACTTACTTGAAAGACTGAAGGGACTATGCCATTCATTGGTCAATTTTGTATGCGCTCACTTACTTTTTTCTGCTGGGGCTCTCACATACACTCTTTCTCCTACAGTCGTGTGCTTTGAAATGTCTACTCTGTTACTTTTATCGTACGTTCTCTTCATAACCTGTCTCGTTGTGTTGTTATGTTCACGTACACGCTCATGTGTCTCTAGAATACCTTGTCCAGTGGCGGTTTTATAGTCATCCATCACTTGATTTATTACATAGCAAAGATACAGCTTGGTTTGGGGTATGGCCTCCTTTTTCTATCCCCATGTTTACAAGATCCGTCTGACGCAGCTGTTTATCAGTTACTGTGAATGTATTAGTGTACTCAGCCAGGATTTCTCTCACATCACTGTCAAAAAGCTTTAGATTTCTGTTCTGCTCAATCTGCTTTACCACAAAGGTATGTTTTTGACTACTATCGAGTTCCGCTGTTTCATAGTCTAGCATAGAAAAATTCTCCCATTTTTCTACCCATTTCTCGTTCGTGAATTCGCCTAGCTCTTCTCCTTTTCTTAGTACTATAGGATTTTCGTCTTGGTTGTAGACTGGAACTGCTACTTTTTTGTTGATCACTTTGAAGACGCCAGTGGTTACTCCTTTTTCCTTGGCCAGAAAACTCCTTCGGACACTTCTTCTGGACCACCGCATTCTCCTTCCACTAAGCTGGCACCAAAGGAAGGGACTACCACTCTCTTTTCGCTGTTCTTTTTCTCTCACCTCAGGAGTTATCGTAATGGTAGCCCCTAAACGTTCTAGGGCGTTGGTTCCTAGCAAAATCTCCTAGTTGTCTTCCTGTGAGATGTGGAAGGCCACCTCACTTGTTCTACCTCCTGTTACTTTCACAGTTATTCTCACTCCTTCAACGAAATTCATCCAACTATTTCAAGCGTCACAGACGGTGTCCATCTCGCTTTCTGCTATGCGCCCTAAAGAGTCGACGTCGTACCCTTTGTCAATAGCTTCGGCCAATAACTTGAAGGGAATGATGCTTATCATGGACCCCGAGTCTATCAAGGCTTTTGCTACAGTACTCAGATTATCTATATTCGCTAAGCTGCGCTTTCCTATCAGTTCTGTCTTTGCTTCATGTTTGTACTTTACCTTTAACCCTATAGATCTCACTTTCTTGATCATTGACGAAATAGAGTTTTCATTGTCTTGTTCTGGTTGTCTCCTATGCTCACTGCATGAGCCGACTTGTTTCTACGGGCAATTCCTCGCGAAATGTCCGAACTTTGCACAGTTGTAGCACCTAGGATCTTTCTCTTGTGTCATTCTTTCCCCACAGTCATTTTTGTCTTTAGGATTTTCTGTAGTATGTCTCATTTGGTTGATAGTACTACCTCTCCTTCCCTCCCTTTCCTCTTCTTTTCCTGAAAAGGTATAATTCTTGACTTTTTGGTAACCAGTCACGCGACCTTTGCCGTCGTTCTGGTTGCCCCATACTTCTCCTCTCTCATAGTCTTGGGCTCTAGCTTTCCACCCACACCCAGATTTCCCGCTTCTTTCCCCATACATCTGCATGGATAGCTCGATACTTATAGCCAATTCCTTCATCTTTTCATAGGCTTCGGAAGGCTCAGTTCTATGCAACGCTTCTACCAAGTGAAGGTGTTTGGGCAAATACTTCAATTTCCCAGAAGGATGGTGGCGTATTCCATGGACTTGCTTACCTGCATCTCTCTCGGGTTTGCTTTCTGACCTAACTACTCTAGGACTACGCAAAAGTCGGCCACACTTTGGCCCCGTCTCATTCTTAAACTTCTTAGCTCAGCCATTGACCGATATAATTCGACTGACCCTAGCGCCAATCGAATCATACGCAAGCGTCTATCAAGCTCCTGCATCACTGCATGAAATCCTAATCGCTTAATGCGATCAGGATTTGATGCAGTGATGCAGGAGCTTGATAGGAATGGTAATGTTAAGGACATGTTTCTTGCCGTTTTTCCTAAGTGGTCATCTATTAGAATTTCTATCATCAGCTTATCATCCGCTACTACGCTACAACGCTTTCTCCGGAATCGTCCGGCAAAAACTTCAACTTTTTTCTTTGCCATAAAAAAAGCCTGGGTTTGCACAACTTGTGGCTTGCGAAAACGTCATGAACTGAATGGGAGAATCCTGATTTGGTGATAGTCTTTCCGTTGCTTCTTCCTACTACCTCACCGAAAGAGGATTCTAGTTCGGAGCGCATACAGTCACTTCGGGTCTCGTCGTTCTTCCTGACCCCACGTTGCTGCGGCTCTGAATATTTTTTGTGTCATTCTCCTTGTGTGTTCTATCTTTGCACATATTATTTGCCTCACCTCGTATCTCTTCTGCCATGTCTTGATCTTCGAGGGGACATAATCTTCTGGCATAATCTTAACAAAAGAGTATTGTCTCTTTCAATTATATTTAAAAACTTTTTCAGCTCCTTTAGGGACTCTACCGCTACGTCGCCTAGAAATTTCCATAATTCGGTCTCTTGCCACTCAAAAAAGCTTCTTGGTCACCTCAGAAACTGTTAGCGCGATTGCCGTTTCGATTGGGTCCCTATATCTGCCCGACAATCTGTGCTCATCTAAGCCCTGCGCTAATTGCTGGAGAGTTTTCTCGATTAGTTCCACAATTTCAAGGAAACTGTATTCATCATCAAGTTCTTATTTAAATTTCCTATTCTCACCTGGTTCTGGGCTACTTGGGCCTCATCATCCTCCTGGTTCTCTGTCATCAGAGTTCTTCTTCGTTCCACTACTTGCTTCTGAAAAAAATGGAAGGTTTTCACTTCTTGAGTCGTACGACAATCACGAATAGCGACTCGCAATCAGTCGGTTGAAAAAAATCACTTTCTTCTTCTTGGTCTCTTCGTGGACCTTGCACTTCGACCCCTTCGTGGACCTCCTCGAAAACCAATTCAAAGAATTTGAGAGAATTCTACGAAACAGCACGCGATCTATTAAGCGGCTGCTTCGGCCCCCATGTGAAGGTGTGCTGCTGCGAGGAGACATGAGAAGAGAAGAAAGTTTATTACAAACTCAACAAAAACAACAAAACAATGGAAGGCGACTACCTCAGCCGGCTCCCAAGAGGCACTCTGTAGAGAGACTGTTCTTGTTAGGTGGGCTAGTGCGCCCGCCCCTACAGCTAGTCACTCCTTGATTTTGCGGAGCCTGGCTGATCTCCTCGGTCATTCCACGACAAAATTGCCCCGGGATATATTCCTCGGCAAATTCTGATTCTCTTGAGTGCAAATCCAAAAAGCACACACACATGAACTCAATTAATAGTATTCGTTCGGACAAGAAAATCGCATTGGAATTCTACTATTAAAAAATAAGCCCTCGTCGTACCTTGGGGCGAACACAAAACATTTGTTCACAATTATGCAAGCTGAGCTGCTCACAGGAGGAGAACCATTAGTTTAAGCAGTAATAATACACCGATTATCGGATTACGTCTCGAAAAAAAGGACACTCAAAGCGTTCTGAAAATCCTGCAAGACTTTCATACCAACATATTATACTGTTTAAAAATAAGTATTTTTATTCGCGTGGCAAATTTAATCGCGCCGACATATTTTTATGTCGGCGCGATTAAATGGGGAACCACGTCTGTCTAGTTGTCTACCTCTGCAAAAGAACCAGGACCTACCGAGAAAAAACTACAACTGCCATCGTGTTCAGCGCCGCAAGCTATATAACGAAAGCGTGCAAATTTTTGATTTCGTCAAATTCTAAGACCACTCCTAAACACCTTCCTGTTTTCCAACCTCTAACAGGTCAAGAAGTTGTTCATGATGAAGTAGAAGCAAGTTATCGTTGCCGCATATATATAATGAACACTATTATTCGGTATAGAGTTCATTTTGCAACCGAGCGGGAGAAAAGATAACTACAACAGTCCTCAGCGGGTGGGATGGAACCATGCGGTCTGTATGCACGTCGCGATCCCTTTCCTTGCTGGAAGGGAAGTGTTCTAGAGGAGGGGGCGGAGAGGACGAGGTGGAAGACGCTGAAGAATAGTTTTTAAAAAATGGAAAAATGCAAAGCCGTTCAATGTGGATGCTCCAGATCCGCTAACTTGAATTTTCTTTTGTCCCGTTATGGGTCTTTTTCGCGCCACTTTTCTTTCCATCATTATTCTAGGTTGTTTCAAGTCATCTACATGTCGGTGAAAATGAGGGCTATTTTTATCCTTGCTGCATAACACTTATCGTAGGCTTCGACTGCGTTTGGTTCAGTTCAAGGACGGGAGAACGCATACTGAATATAATGAGCAGGAAGATTCGGTTTAAAAAATGTTGTACTGCTTTCCAAAGCTGCACTGCGGCCCTGGTTTGCTGTCTTATCATGCTGGATAATGCAGTACCAAACGCTATTAGCTACCACCGCTACTACTGGCGATGGTTAGAAACGCGAAGAAGCAGTTAGAGTTGACATCCGCTCACCTGAATACTGTTGTCTCATAAATGTTTGAATGTAGTGAATATTTTGCGCCATGTTAACCTAAACGGGTTGAATGCGTACTGGGCGCAGCGCCGACATGAAAAAGAGGTTCGTGATATGTCAGTAGAAAGCAAGGCGGATGCTTCAGATTATTCAAAGGCGCTTCGGTATAGCTTTTTCTCAGCCGAAAACTCAAGAAGCGTTTTCAGCGTAGGTGTTGCTTTTTAACATATGTAATAGCTCAGTTTAGTTTATGACAGGAAAGGCGGAATGAAGCCGCTTTATATAAGCGCATGCAGCACATTTTTTTTTCAGCGAAAGTGCCAAAACTTCTATACTTCACTCGTAGGACTGACGGCGAGCGGAGTTTCTCGCTGACAGTCGATGTCTCTAACGACTGCATTTTACGGCTGTTACAGAGAGTTGCCTATCAGTTAGAAACCCCATCCGCCGGCGGCCACGTAGCTCATGTCTCATGAGACACCTTCAAGCAGTTTTTCTATCTCCCTTGGTCCGCCGCTTCATGTCTGCACGATTCGACGAGCTGAAAAGCATTAAAGGCAGCATCCACGCT
>KN552227.1:0-13676 GCA_000797555.1 Oesophagostomum dentatum
GTAGCTACTGCCGATAGGCAGTTAGTCGGGAGCGGTGTGGGGAAGGTGGGGTCCATGTGCAGGAGGTCGCTATCAATGCGCAGGAAGACGTTAGCAGTACTGAAGAAGAGGCCAAATAAGCGCCTATGATGCATCAACCGGTAGCGAATCGAAAGGATTATCATGGAACTCGACTGGACGTACTGACGACGACGTCCACGCGACATCAATAAATTATCGACTTATTGATCGGTTGTTGGTCGGATAGATAACAGCTGAGGAGGTGCAATATACCATGTGTATTAGTGGGAAATAACATGGCGCGAGCGAAGCGAGCACTCTAGCAAGTCTGAAAGTCCGGCGAAGCCGGGCGGACAGACTTCTTACTTATAGTAACGGGCTAAAGTAAAATGTGTGTGTGTTTCTGTATGTCGCGAAATTCCCTTATTCTTCGTACACGAAGCGTAGAATGGTGAAATTTGCGTCATGGGTGTCTCCTGAGCTGCCACACATATATGCGAAGTCTCCACAGTGTAGCGCATGTGTACGCCAAGATACGTGGTGTCAAATCGCGCCAGGAGTGGATTTTGGAGCAGTTTGAGTTTTTAAAAAGCGCGGAGTCTTTGTGGAGGAAAGCTACGCATTCAAAATTTGTAATGTAGGTGCCCTAGATATTCTTTCGCAAGTGCCCAGCTTCTCGGCACTCTAGCTCAAATCGGCGCCAAGTTGTGTGACGCTAAATAGCAGTAAATGTGAAAACGTGCAGTGCAGGCGCATGAAATTCGTGTATTTGGCGTCAGAGAACGCGCAAAGAGGCGAAGTTAGCTCCGTAGATAGGCTTGGACCTGCACCAAATAATTCCAATGCCTACATGTCAAGGCGTTTTTGTGCGCAGAGTTCTGCGTCCTTGAGTTAGGAGAAGCTTATGTCCTTTACATGCAACCTCGATCGATATAATTAGCACCATAAAAAGGCCATCCGAAGAGGGAGATATTTCCGAGGTCTCTATACAGCAGCGCAAATATGCGCCGAATTACATGGCGCTGCGTACTTGCTGCATTTAAACATTCAATCGTCGGCGGATGGCGATACTGGCGATGCAAAGTGTTTTGTGCGAAAAAGGCCGTTAGCGCTGTCAGCGAGCTTTGTATCGATAAGTAGGGTTTGAAAATGGCTCCTAGATCAGGTCCAGAAGGTCGTGATGGATGTACGGGAGGTAGGGATCGATGTGCAGGAGCTCGGGATTGATGTGCAGGAGGGTGCGACCAATGTGCAGGAGGTTAAGAGCGACGTGAACGATGTTGAGACCATGTGCAGGAGGTCGGAGACGAAGTTCAGAGCTGCGATGCTCGAAAGTTCGGTATCTATGTGTAGAAGGTCAGCAGTACAAAGGAAACCCTTAGCAGTGTTGGAGAAGGGACAAAGAAAGCAAATAGAGTGCGTAACTCGATAGGGAATCGAAGCGATTTTCAGGATGGCGTATCGCCCCATACTACTTCAATAGCTAAATCATTT
Source organism: Oesophagostomum dentatum (assembly GCA_000797555.1). Lineage (NCBI taxonomy): Eukaryota > Metazoa > Nematoda > Chromadorea > Rhabditida > Strongylidae > Oesophagostomum > Oesophagostomum dentatum. Next base: position 1,495 of record KN552227.1, read on the forward strand.
ATTCACTGATTGGCCACCAGCGATCGAGATGTGGTGGGGCGCTATGCATAGGTGCCAGTAGAAAGCCAGATGGTGCGAGCGCAGCTAGCACTCCAGCAAGTCTGGAAGTCCGGCGAAGCCAAACGGACAGACTTGTGGTAGTATATCCCAAATTTGTCTAAGGATGCTGTAAAGAAAGGACTATTAGCGCGTATTTTGTGTGTTTTTGCAGCATAAAATGGTGTTTTTCAGCATTTGGAGGCGATACTGAGCACTCGCACAGTGGCAACTGTACTCGTGCATTGTATTCTTTCATTCCATAAAAATATCAATATCGGAGATTTCCGCATACGCTGCTTTTGAGCGTTTCTTGGCACACGTTCGAACATGTTGGAATGAAGCATTGCGATTATGCATTTTAGCACGTCCGAATGTTCGACGCCGACGCTCAATATTCGATGCAAATGTGAGCTGACCTCTGAAACTTCAAACCCAGTCGAAAAGAAAGCAGATTAAAACACGGAAATGTCAGATAAATAATTTGTTCTATCCTAGACATCCTACTTCTATAGACCGTTACCGACAGGAGCATTCGTGCTGTTAACAGTTATTTATTATTTTCCTTACACATCTCAATTTTTTAAACTTTTATCCTTAAATTTTTATAAAAGGGCATCCTCCGTTAAATGGGTCGTGCGTTTGAAAAATTCTTCAAATACGTCATACGCTTGATGAGTTTTTCCTAAACAATACTGTCAAACTATAATCGCGGCCACTTAAATCCACCGTTTCAATTGCTTCTCTCCTTCAAGCAATTCATTACCTATTCATTGCTTTTGACCTCCTTCACTGCTACTAGCGTTTTGCACATTGACCGGTCTCCTAGGTATCCTGTCATTCAATTCAAATGTGTACCTGCTTTCTACCAATTTACATGCAACTTTTGAGCAACACCGGGGACGTTATCCTGTAGAAAATGTTGCAGTCACCGTAACTCCATTTGCTGTAAATGCAGACGACATGAACCGAAAACCCACCATTATTCAACGCAGTAACCTATAGTTAATGTGTAAGTGTCCTGAGACAGTTATCATTATTACTCACTGCTGGTGACCAATCTATAACAAATCTAGTGATTTTCCGCGCCTTCTGAGTAGCATATGCGTCTACTGTCCTACTGCTCTCTGTAGCAGTTACTAGAAGCTACAAATCGGGCACGAACCCACACTAATATATAGACACTGGAGTTATACTACAAAGGCTCTACTCTACAAAGCATTAATTTCGCCTCTCTGCGCTTGCTCCCCACATAAACTTCTTCATGGGATGGCATGTATCAACATTTTGAATAGGAAAATTGGTCACTTTTCCTTATCAGAGTGTTCGTGCAATTGTTTTGGATCTCACCATCTAATGTCTGGTGTATTCACTACTCGACCTCAAGCGACCGTATTCCTTTTCTAGAGGTTAGATGGTAATCAGACATGTCTAGTCAGAGTAATACATGAACTCGTTGTGATAAGGCATGGTTACCAAACATGATCAATCATGTCTATTCGAATTGTCGATATGTTCCACCTTCAAAAGTTGCAGTTATTTGACGCCGCGCAACATGTCCTAGATATAGTTCCAGCCTCGAAGCATTGAACGCACATATACGGATGTTCGCTTCATCCAATAAACCGTGTGAATTCGGCGCTAGACTTTCCCGCCAAAAGCAAAAATGCGCTTTGCACAAACTCGCTGAAAAGGTTGGTACCAATTTAAAATTGGTAACTTCGGGCATGTATGGGGGAGACATATCTATGAGATTTACTGCGCCCAACTCACAGGTCAGATTTCAAAGCTTTATGTTCTTGTGCGCAAAATAAACGAAGTTTGTGATTAACAGATGCACACGCAAAGACACCGTGCACGCATAAATAGAGGTGCTAAACTCCTTTCTCTTGGCAAGTTCACCTCACCTGGATGATAGGAAATGGATTCTAGTCCAATTTAGTAGATAAGCCTCCGGCTTAGAGAGAAGAAATGGTCAAAAACGTTCTAGAATTCTATAGGTGGCTAAATCGACGTATAGAAGTATACCATTATGAAAAAAAGGGTGTTGAAGATGAAGCGCTTATGGTAATGAAGAACACCTTCGTCGTTATTGAACCTTGGTTTTTTTGAAGAGCGCAAAGAGTTTTCTTACGATCTTCCAAGCCTTTGCGGTATCCAGTTTGAATCATCCCTTAGATATGGATTTTTATGCACCACAATTAAAGAATAGTAGGAGCATGCTAATTTGGTTTGTAGCAAAAAATCATTTTGCATGCAAGTGAGGCGAGCTGCTGTAGCAGTTTTGGACGTTTGGAGTAAGCCACAGCTGCAGACATGCTTTCTGCTTTATAGTCATGCTAAAACAAAAGAAAAATCGGAAGAAAAATTTGTGAAGAAAATAAACTGCCTGCTCTTGTTGGATCCTTGTTTGAGCAGTGTAAAGAAATATGAGCCCGAATTGCGCTATCGCGACTGTGCTCATTTTCGAAAGGGTAATTCGAGAAAGAAAGCGATCAACGCGATTGTAGGATATTGCCATTACCGTTTCTTCTTGCGAGGTATTCCAAAGAATGCCATAACATATTACCATGCTGCGTTGCAAAGATTTTTAACAGTATGCCACGTCCTAGTATACTCACCAGTCTTTTTTAAGGTATTGGATTTCCCCAATGCTTCTTCGTTCACCTCTTGCATCTGCTCCATGTGCTCACTAAGCATAGGATTATTCGCTAATTCCACCCTATTTTCTCCTTTCTTGATTTTGATATTTTCCAATACCGGCAAATGCAGCAACTTTAAATCCGCGTTGTCCCTTGCGATGACTGCAGCCCCATTTTCTGTAAATTCACAATCCACTTGGTGATAATTATAGTATGAATTCAGGATTTACAATTAGCAGACCATTTCTTCCAACTTTTTTGAGCGAAGATAGATAAACAAATTTATTGAGGCCAGTATTGTTGGTTATGATTAAGCGGCCGTCTATTGTTTCTATTCCACGCAAATTTCCAATATTCCAAGGTAGACCTAAAAATCATTGTTACCCTTAACTATGGACGAAAGTATAGAGCTGCACCTTTTCAATGATTTTTTCATAGGGAATTTCTGCTTACCACTGAAGGCTGGAGGGAAGGGGGGGGGGGGCGTGGGCGGGGTAGGGGGTAAGAATGGAGAAAGTAAACAAGGCATCAACGGCGTAAGCTTCTTTCCTAGTTTTATTTTTCAGCAGCCAGCTTTTGAATGTAGAGGAAGTATTGAATAGATAGACTGATTTGGAGCATTGACTCAATTATTTACTTACCATTAGATCTTTAGATAGAGAAACTGTTGCTTTCTCCCACATCATATTCGTACGCTCTATATTTCATACCTCCCGAAAGTATCAACTATTGATCGAAAAAGAAGACATTTTATTCTTTACCAACAGGCGACGTGTGCGTACCTAACCTAGCGAAGGGATGAAGCTCCGCTACATGAAAGCTACCCTAGTGAGCAGCTGAGACTGTGCGGAAATGTCTGCACACAGCGCGAGAGATCGGAAGAGATAGGACGCCTGCTCTAAGACAGCAGCACTAAGTCAAATCAACTGTGTTTACTGTCCCAAAAATGTCGGGGAAGAATAAAGATATGTCATGGAGCTGATCTGAACCATAGAGCAGCTGCGCCATTGTTTGCACTGATTGATTTGACTTATGCTTATTTTCTTAAAGCAGTCTCAAGACTTCTACCGGTCTCTCATGCTTTGTACAGAATTGTTCAGCAAAACGGCTACACAGTTTCCAACTGTTTCCTAGCGTTTCCTTCAGTCACAAAGTTTCACCCTGGTAGGTTGGAATAATTACGTGTTTTTTCCCTTGTAAGGAAACTATTTCTCCTAAGAGAGCGTTCTGATTCGGCCACTAAAAAAAGAAAGCGCTGTTCATGTTAAACTAGGACTCCTATTCGATAACGATGATGATGCCCTGAAGTTTTTGGCTGAAACGTGTCCACATATGACGTCAAACAACGGGTTCCTACAAACAGCGGCGGTGTAAATACAAAACCAGGAGCAGTAGCAATTTGTCCATCATTCGCAGCTGTGCAAAAACTTCAACGATCGTTATGTAAAACGTAGTCATATGAAAAAAAGCTCAGACCAACAGGTTTTAGTCAGCGTTTCAACTACTCAGTCAACTAATTGTAAGAAGAGCAGAGAAGCTAACTATAGGATATGAAATGCTTGCAGCGACAGTTTCGAAAGTTTCTTTCGCTCAACCCGAAGGTTACCAGAGTCTAGTTATCGTACAAGACATACCAGCAGAACTTGCTCGAGCAGTTTACGCTTCGAAACGATGAGGCTGGAAACTTCGCACACTAAAAGGCAGGGTAGGTCATCTGCAACAAAACACCGAACTCTCATCTTTTCTTGTTTTTTTTTTTCATCCATTCAAGTAGTCATGATGTCACATATTAAATCATGCTAAATCACTGCGACACCAGGAGTGGTAAGCTGGAATTCGGTCCAATCCCTTGACCAAAATGAAGAAATAAATCTGCCAAGCTAAAACTGTGGTTGCTGACCGATTTCGTCACGTGCGCGGTAGAGCACAGGGAACCGCAACAAAATTAATGAATTTTGAAATGAAGTTTTAGTCGATCAAGGTTGCGCTAGCGTGGACACCATTTTGAAGTTTTAATTATCATTGCGAAGTTTCTGCATTTATAGTACACTCGCCATTAAAATGAGAAACTTGAGGATAGAAAGAAACCTCGATTTTTGCGTATCAGATAAAACTGCCTTCTTCCAGAGTTGTGCGCTTAAACAACGCGAAAATGGAGAAATGTCTTAATTCCGAAAATTCAGAGCTAGTGGTGCCTAAAATTCAAAAACTAAATTCTTGCTATTCGTACATGCACTTTTTTCAGTTTGGCATTGGTTTAAGCATGTAACGAAAGCACGTGGAATATAAGCCTTTATTTGACCACAACCTCCGCAAAAACGTCCAATTTTGCGCAAATGCTCAATAAAGACGATGATTGTGGTCAGTACGAAAAAGCGCTTTGTAAGGAGGGGGGGGGACGGGCGTTTTACTACAAGAATTGGTGACAGCCTGCCTGCGGATACTGGGCAGCAAGGCAACCCTCGTTACCAGGCGGCGCTACTCCGAAATACTCTCCAGAAACGTCTTTTGCTGTATTTTTCAATTAAAAAAGAAATGTAAGTTTACCGAAAGAAAAACAGAGATATTTGCTATCTTCAATTACGAAAATTTCGGCAAATTTGAAGAAAAAATATCTGGTTTAGCAGAAATAGCCTTTAGGAAACAATGCTTTTTTACGCTAGATACTTTAAAATTTATGGAAATGTTGTTCAGTACTTTGAACTACTTGCTTCAAGGATTGTTAGTACAAGATACAGTGAATGTAGGACTCTTGGATATACCGTGCAGCCGGCTGCATATCCGCAGGCCACGCACGCAAGGCGCTGTAGTAAAAGGACCCGCCGCGGTAAGGAGTTCATGATGTTGTTATTCAAGTAAACCCTAGAAAAAAACTTTTGAAAAATGTCGCATTTTTCCGATTTCGCGTAATGACGTGAGCCGCCGTGTATGCGACGCGTGGCGACTTTCTATGAGAGTAGCTGTGGAAAATTTCCGTACAGCAGTGGCGGTCCGAGGGGGGGGGGTGAAGTGGCCCAGAGGCCAGGGAAAAAATTGAAAAAGGGGTGAAGTTTATTAAAATAATTTAAATTATTGATTGAAAACATCGATTTTTATTCTTAAAAATTTTGAAAAAATTTGTGAAAAATTTTACAATCAGATTTATCTTTGGCCTCGCCCCCAGCCCCGCCCACTTTTGGCCTGAGGGGGGGGGGGGCCCCCCCCCCCCCCCCCCCCCCCGAAAAAATTTTTCTGCGGCCGCCACTGCCGTACAGGTGTATAGAATAGCAATCTTTCAATGTTTGTGCGAAGCGTTTTCTGCCAAAATCTGCAACATAGCGAACTTCTCGAGCTGGAAAGAAAAGAACGAAAATTCGCATTGTGGCCGTTTTTTAACGAAGATATGGCTGGCACTGTATTACTTTGAAAAGCAAACCTATCAAATAAATGATGGGTTGTTCCTTTAAGGATTTTTTCTTGTTTCTCCAGTGCTATTAGTTCGCTATATTTTTCCCCGATGAAGAATTGCATCGAAGAATCAGGATTTATAGTAAAGCAATAAAGGCATGCGCGTTTATGTGCGCTGTCAACTGGTTACGAATTTCATTAAATTTCCGCACGAGAATAGTAGAGGGGTGAAATCTGGCGGCTTAGATAGGGTGTTGCTCACAAACTATCTCACAATTTTGCTAGGTCCACACATACGAAAATTTATGTGGATCCAACTAGGCCAACATTGAAACGTATAAGATTTTAGAAGGCGCATTCTGCATCGGAAAAAGACGCGAAGTGCGCGAGTTTGTACCTTGAGTGGAGGGAATGTTTGCCAACATTAGAGGTGAAACTTACTTTAGCGCCTTGCCCTACTTCGCAGAATGACTGGAACTGACTCTAGGAGGCAGGAGACAAAATTTTGGTTTATCTGCTGTCGGAGAAAACTTAAAGAGGAGAAAATGATGCTATGGATGGAAGGTGAAACAAGGTTCAGATATGGACCTGCACTGTATCAAAGCTTGAACTCATGTATACGCGGAGCACTGCAGCATTGAATGAGCACATCGAGAGGTATCAGGGTGAGGGGAGCTTATGCCTTTCGCAGAAAAAGCAAATTAACGAAATAAGGACCATGTATCGGTCATCGGCGGTCACAGAGCTTCATATCAACTAGCAGTTTTGAATGCGGCTACAACAGTAATGCCCAAGAGGCCTGTAGTAGTACGCAGAATGCGCGCTGGATGCCAACAGAGAGGAATAGGAGGTCATTGGTAGTAGTTGTTGTCGTAGGCCTGTAGCGGTAAGTAGGAGATCGAAAGGGTGAGAGGCGTGAAACGCCTGTAGCGATGCGAATAAAGCCAGCTACATTGCACAGGGGGCCTGCATAGCATCGCTAGAGAGAGAGAGAGAGGGAATCGTCAGGTTTGGGCATGAGGTCGGCAATCGAAGTATGCCGTATTCTGTATTCATTTATATGCTAGGGTAATTAAAAGTGCTAATGAAGCGACCACTTCAGTGTAAAAGCTCGGAGTAGTTGGATGTGCAGATCAGCTAGCTAATCAGCAAAGCCCTAGGCCCGTACCAAAGTTCCTTCATCCGAGAAAATGTGTGCTGGAAAGTCCGCTGACAGCTGATTACCTCACCATATCCAGAAAGTCGCGCAATGATGTAAAATATCAACTTGAGCTGACAGAAGAGATGCCCGGATGAGACTAGAGAAGGCAATCTCTGTCTTCAGCGTACGTTACGTTCACCCGAAACTCAGCCGGACGAAAGTTAGCCGGATGAAATAACGAAATGGCACGCGCACGAAGAGAGGATAGAAGAGAATCGGCTAAAGGTTCGTAAGTTGCTGTGGAGCAACTTACAGCTCTGCTGATGCACTGTCATCCAACTTGTCTCAGATGCCGTAAACCATCGAAAAAACATAAAGTGCGCTGATTATTCCATCGGGATATACTCCTCGCTTTTGGAGGCTGCGCCACTCAATTCTAGCGAGGGAAACGATCTGCGGAATGTTGAGACTTGTTTGCCATTATTGATCTACCGCCCAATCGTCAAGCTCTATTTTGATCTAGGAGAGATCGAGTCAGTATTCGTCACAGTTCACGAATTTTCTCGAGGAAACCGCTGATGAGATAGAGAGATACCTTCTGTGCTTCTGTGCCGTAAAGCCAAAGAATTTTTGAAATAATGTTAAAGAATTTGTGAATCATTTTTATATTTCGGTCAGCTGAATGCCATGGGGAATGAAAGGCCTTGTAGTTTTTCGGCTGACGGTCTTTTCGTCGGATCTTGAATGAAGGTACTTTTTTACGGGCCCTAATCTAACTAGGGAATCACTATTATTGATAATGATGGGCCTTTACGAAGTGATGTATATGGCCTGATGCAGTTTTTAAGGCTGATTCCAAATCTTTCTATCCTTTCTGCTGACCTCTTGTGCTCAGAAAGTTATGGATATTTTTTCATCCATCTATAGACGGGACCTTCCAATGGCAGCATCCAACGAGCACCAGTCAGTCAATACTCGTAAATTCTGTCCAACGTAGCATTTATACCATAAACTAAACAACTATGGGAAGATTTGACAGGAAGAAAATGGCCTGCAAAACTAGGTCAAGCGAACAGGCCATTTCGTAAATCGAGTTATGCTCACAGTGTGTAATGTTTTATCCGAAGCTGGTATGTGATATCTTGTAGAAGAGTTCGGATGTTGCGATATTACTCGTTTACTACAAGGAATAAAAGAAAATCATAGAGAGCTTCACAAGCATTTTGCGCGAGGCAGTGTATGACGACCTCGTTATCGACTGTGAAGAGGATGACATCATCGAGGATGATAACGATGACGATGACAAGCTGTGAACGGTTGATGATAAGGGAGAAGAAAGATTTCACTTCATTAACGGTGGCCACCGCCTGATGAAGTAGAGGCAGATTGAAAAGAAAGTAAGTTCTCACTATCGAAACTTAAAGAACAAGCTGTAGTACATGAACAGTTTCCATTTGCAAGCAAAATTACTATGACAAGTGCGAGCCGACCGCCTAAATCGTTTGCAGACATTGGCGGGAAAGCTGAAAGATGTCGTCATGTCTGGATTTGCCTTCGGGATTTACCTGCATGATGTCGTATTGCCAGTTTGCAATGAAAATCACCAGAGAACAAGCAATGATTGACAACTTCAAAGCAAGTTAGAGCAGGATCGACAAATTTAAGAGAAGCAGTGGTATTGTTGCACGACATATCACTACTTCCACATCCAAAAAGACTTTATAAATCGCGAACGACCTTCAAATTCTTGCTCGAATTGAAAGAAGGTACCGGAAAAATTACCTTGTTTTCAAAAAAGAAGCATGAACTTTGCTGCACAGAAGTGGAGTCTAGTGGAGTCGTGGCCTCTCGATGATAACACCGACCAAAGCGGCTTCGTGAAAGAGATGCACTCCGCTAGATCACTGGTGCAAAGGGTGTTGAAAAAAGTGGACAGAATTGTACAGTCCGTTCTGGCAACATCGCATTCATTTACAATTATGCCAACGCTGTAACCCTACAGGCATTTAGGGAGGAAGCTTTTTGTGGTTATGCAGGTTGTCCTCATAAATATCCCAAGTCCCCATCTATTTATAAACTTCTTTTTGATAAGAGGTGAATGGGAAATTTCCGCACAGCGGCCATTTTGAGGAACCTAACCTCGCGGTTAGTGCGAACACTTCACATATAATGACAAAACAGCTTATGCTGGACTGGGTGCAGTCATGGCTGCAGAGAGTGATTCTCTCATGTCTACATTGCTGATTGTCGATTCTTCGACTTCCTTCAAAGACCACTCTGCTATCGAAGCTGTTGTACCAATCAGTAAGTATGTGAATTACTAAATATCCCTCTGAAACTACTGCCCAGATATAGCAGCTGGATGGTCACTTCTTCCTCCCGTTTAAAGCAATTTATAAGCGTATTACCTCCTACGTTCTAGTTCACGAAGTAAAATTCGTATTCATAACCCTGACTCCATCGTCCGTCTTCTATCCCTCGTGTATTTCCTACATTCGGCCCCGAGATTTCGGACGTTTTTGATGTGTCCATGGCATGCAGCTGGCTACGTGGAAACACATTCCGGATTTTTTTTTGAGTGTCCGGCCAACTTTTGCTTTCCTTCTGATAATATCGGTTGTTGCAGTTATGAAAATTGTGATCAGCTGTTTTTTTTATTTGGTGCGCACACAGTGAGCATCTTTTTTGCTTAGCTCACTTTATTAAGAATTTACACGCTTGTCCATAAACAACATTTCTACGAAAAAGATGGAATTTTGGAAGTAATGTTTTAAGTTTTCGAAACAACTTATACAAGCTCAGTGTGTCAAATACTTTGGAAATCAACAGCCAAAAACATACATGCCATTCAACTGATGGGACTGCGCTGGATTCTATACGATGAATGCAAAACCTAGGCACTAGTCAAGATTCGAACCTGTATTATTCCCACCCGTGCCGCGCCACTTACCACTCTACCAGGTCACGACGGCGAACAAGCAGCCGAATCCACTATTAGACCTCGTCTACATACATGGCTGATAAAAATGACCGATTAGAAGACAGACAATGAATACTTGGAGCAAGTGCCCAGGTTTTACCAACATATTTGCGTATTATTAGAAAGTGCCACCATGATAAAATAGGTATCCCTGGTAAGGTCAAAAAAATCGCGCCCCAAAGAAACTATATATTTGCATGCGAACATTGCGCCTGAGCTGTCCTGAAAATCTTCCTAGAGCACGCTAGTTGTGTATTACCTTTATGCTGGTTTTTTATTGACTGCGCGTTTTCAAAGTGTCACATTTTACTCTATATGCGCTACATTTATTTAGGAATTTTACCCAAAACCCGCCACCTTAGTGATACACAAATACATAAAGTTGCTGCTTTATGACCTTCTATACGACACTCTGCAATGCTGTGATTTTGTGACACCAGTCAAACTATTAGGTCGTTGCAAAAGTCTTTGGACACACAGAACATTTTTCTTTTTTTCTGATAATGTGACAGTTTACTGCTTTTCTTTTTATGTGGTTATCTGCAGTGAAGCCTTGCCATTTTATTCCACTAGCTAGATTCTACTCACACTGTTTTATACTTCCATAAAAATGATAAATCTTGAGATGCACATAATGCACGTTCCACTTGTAAAAATTTTATACGCGCTAAAATTTTCAGAGCAGAAGGAAAAGTAAGTGTTGTGATAGAGGAAGATCAGCTCTATCTGAATGCATGTTCCTTTCCAATCGAAACTTCCCACCTTTTCTAGGAATAAGCTTCAGAATTAATAGTGGCTTGGACGACCACTGGGTAGGATTTGAATATTATTTCTATAGCTGCCGACGATTCTTTCTGTCATATGTACCATCACTTTACAGCTCTACCATACCACTCTTTTAGGCCACACGGGAGCTTTCCGCAAGATCAAAAAGCTTTAGAAAATTAAACTTTAATTTTTCACTCTACATGGAAGCTCGACATGGAGCATAGGCAAAGGTGATTTTCGACTTTTTTCGTGGCATTCTTGGCCACTGGTTGTAGCGAACTACCTTTCCTGTCCCTTTGGAAAGGTCGTGCCTCACATTAGCCGGAGAAGTAGTATCGCACTAAATCGTCGGAAGGTCGGGGGATTAGTCATCGCCCAATCCCAAGTCTTCAAAAAACAAATTATGCTGCAAAATAATTCTAGAATAGAGAGCAACCACGCTATTACAGTACCTTCGACCTTTGGCTTTATGCGGAAGAGAACTAAACGCTACTTTAACTTGCTCTTATGACTCAGAAATACCCTGAGAAATACCGAAAAGTTTATTTTCTGTGCTGCACACGAATCACGCATTTTCTTCTGAAGCATGCCAAAAATTCGTTGAAGTCTGGATTCCCAAGACTACCCCTTCCTTATGTAGGTTATGTAGGTTATACCATCTCCTCTCAGAATATCAAGCGATTGCTTTGCTATCTTGTTTCTTGACGCGAAGAAAAATCGGCAAGCAGGGTTTACCACGGGTTGCGACAGTGGTATCCCAAATACGTACCCCCGTCTGCGCCAGCGTTTACCCTCATAAGTCCCGCCCACCTTACTAACGGCGTAGAATTCTATGACAAGATAATCAAGATAATTGGCGACAAACATATATAAAAGATTAGAATGATACATGTACTAGAAAGTACATATACGACTAGATGATTAGCACCAAAAATAAAAGAAAAGACTAGAATGAAGAAAAGACTAGGAAGTGCATGACTAGATTATAGCACCAAAAATCAGAAAAAACTAGAACGAAAATAAGACTAGAAAGCATATAACTAAGTTATAGCAACAAAAGAAAAAAAACTAGAAAAAAGACAAGAAAGAATATGACTAGACTATTAGCACCAGAAACAAAAAAAGACTAGAATGAGGGCAAAATATGGCTAGAAACAAAATAAAAGATTGACACAGAAAACTAAATGACTAGAATGAGAGATAGAGCAGGACACAAACGAAAAAAGAA